>SNQJ01S0149578.1:0-11046 GCA_010110895.2 Picea sitchensis | reverse complement strand
AACGAGAAAAAATATGCTTTATATTCAAAAGGATATAAAAATGTACAAATCTATTTTTGCGAAAACCACGAAAACAAGAACTATGCAAGTGGAGCATGCAGTCCATACAAACAAATCTGTTCCTTGGCAAAACCGAGACCGTTCCAGATCCAAGGGAAGGCAACACTAAAAACAAAAGGTGGTTGAATCAAAGATTGATCCTGGTGGTAGGTCCTTCATTGCCTTCCTCCTACCTTGTAAAACAAATGTGTCCCGATGGCAAGAACAAAGCTTTTTTAGAAAGGGTGTCCACCTCGCCGTTTTCCTCTCTGTAGATGTGAGAGAAGGAGAGCTTACTAATCAGATGAGTGGCTTCACGAGTTCTCTCCTTCCAACACTCAAGAGCCGCCACATGGAAGTCTGCACCCCTGCTCAGCCAATCAATGATAATTTTGGAGTCACCAAGGAGTAATAACTCATCGATATGGAGGCGACTTGCCAGAATGAGAGACGCCCACGCTCCCAAAAGTTCTTCCTTCATGTTGGAACCATGCCCACAGTTTAGAGTCCAGCAGAAACACGTATGAGAGTTTAGAGCGATTTTCCCTCCCGCTCCACAAAGTGAGCCACCTTGTTGTGTCGCTCCGTCAAACCAGGCAACAACCCTATCGCGAGGAACTTTAAAAAAGGTCCTGCTGGGAGGTGGAGACGATGACTGTTCCCTACGCAAAGCCATCTCAGCCAGAATTAAATTGGCCACTCTGTGAGTTGAAGGAGACTTTCCATCAAACAGGGCTGCGTTTCTAGCCTTCCAGACCTGCCAGCAGAGAAAGACTAGCAACAGAGCAGGGTTCTTTGAGTCATCCATCCAATTTTGAAAGCATAAAGATACGCTGGGACCTGTCCATGTTGAGGTGAGCAACAGAGTTGGCGATATGAGTTGCCACACCGATCTGGAGAAAGAGCAATCGATGAAGACGTGGGCGATGGACTCACTGTGTAATTTACACAGGGTGCAGCGGCTAGGCCCCTCCCATCCACAGGATTGAAGGTTCGGCCACACAAGCAGCTTGTGTTCGATCAGTAACCAAGCGAAAAGTTTCAGCTTGATTGGACAGTCACCTCTCCAAATCTTTCGGCGCCATCGATCAATGGAGCATTAGCAGAAAAGTTCTAGTTTAAGGAGCTTGTGAAATGTAAGAAAGCTATAATAATAAAAAAATGAATTGAACATGGGAAAAATTGATTTTCTTAGTGTTTGAAGTTGAAAAAGAATTGAGTGATACATCATAATGAATTTGTATTATAAGTAAATATTTGCTTTGGATTATAAGTTTATAGTAACCATGTGTTTCTAATACAATATTCCTTCTAAGGATATTGTCTGAGGATGATTTGTCAACATAGGGCTCAAGGACATTAAAACAATATACTCATTTAAGTGCTCAACGTGTCACTTACAGGAATTGAACCTGGGTGGGGAGGATAACAATCATTCCTCCCAACCACTTCAGCTAGACCCAATTGACAGTTGGATAGCTTACTTATACAAGATGACTAGATATATGATGATCAATCTCCATCCCTATCTAGTAAAAATATAATTTGAATGATCCAAATAAAAATAAGATTATAAAAGAATCATCATTCTTAATCTATCTATCTATCTATCTATATAACTAAGGAAATCCTTGCGGAAAACGATGTAAGTACTTCCCCGTGATCTATGGATGGTAATCGTCAGCCCTGATTATAAAGCCTGATCCCAAGGGGTTCAAGAGAGTTGAACCCACAACTTCCCCAATTTTTGGGGAGAGATAATAGGTCTTATGTTTGGCTCATAACCACTTGAGCTAGCCCTCGAGACTTTAAAAATAAATATAATTATGACATTGAAATAAAAAAGATTTGGAGTGAAGTTCTAAATTTTTTCTATCCTAGTTTCAAATTGGGATGGATAGATTGAAATGTTAATAAGGTTAAGTTGCCAAAAAATAACATAATGATAATGTTGAAGTTCATTCCAAATCCTTACAAAAACGATAAACTCTAATCCTTTTCAAATAAAAAGGTGGAATAAATAGCCAATTGGGTTTAGCTCAGGCGGTTGGGAGGAATGATTGTTATCCTCCCCACCCGGGTCTAATTCTCGCAAGTGACATGTTGATCTCATAACAAGCATATTGTTGTAATGGCTTCGAGAGCCATGTTGTTGATCGACCTTACTCCTTGAAGATTCTAGGGTTTACCCTGGGTACCATCCTTGAAATGAGGGGAAGTACTTAGGGTTTTCCATGGGCTTTATAACCTGGAAAAAAATGGTGGAATAAATAGAAAAATGGTTGACAAATTCCACATCTCCATAATACCTACATTTTCCTTTTAAACATAAATACACTACTTTTGTTATTTTGGTATTCCAAATGATCACACTTAATATGTAACTTTAAACAAATCGTTTTTTAAACCATAACTAGAAGATTTATATTCATAAAACGCTACAACAAAGCTTGCATCATGGTTACATCAAAAAATGTTTCTAAACAGAAGTTCACAAGCCAAAAGGAAATAATGTTCCAACATATAGCTTGATATCAAAAGAGCTTCAGATACAACATAGTATTGGAATATCTAATGGTATATATCACACAAAAAAAGACTTAGAAGCCTGATAACTTAAAAAAACATATTTATTTATATTGTCGAAGGCAAGTCAATTTGTGGCTTCATCCATTGCTTCCTTGGTTGGGTCCATCACTGTCTTCACTATTTCCACATGCTCCAAAACTTGGGGCACCATGTTATCTTCTATAGGCTTTCCAAAGTTTGAATTTGTAGAGTGAACATGGATGTGATTTCTAGAATGCTTCTCTTTTGACAATTGAGTAACCAAGTGACACAACTCTCTTTGTTTGATCTCTAATGCAATAATATGTCTTTTCTGTTGTAAGAGAATGCTAATTATAACTTCAACTTGGGAGTTGATATTGTTTTACTAGTCCACCATTTTCTCTTTGATTGAATGAATTAAGTTGTCATGTCTACCAATTACCTCATCATGGAACTTCATAGCCCTCCCGGTCTCCTGTAATTCCTCATAATTCATCTAACAATTGTCGTAGTCCAGGTCACAAAACTGAAGGGAATAAGCACCAATTTCAAGGCTACTAGACTTACAATGAGATAGAGAGGCAATCAAGACCCAAGGTAAGAACAATATAGGAGAAGGGCCTACTTCAATAGACAGGTCGAGACCAAGGCACAACTAACCAAGAATCCATAAAGCACACCGGTTCAAGATTCTCTGCACTAGTAAAGGGGTAGAGAAAATTCATCTAAAGTGTTGAAGAGACATGAACCTTACCACAAAAACTGTAGTTGCTTTAATTCTAAACTCGGAGAAAAATAAGTACCTCAAACCTAAATTTCCAAAGAAGAGCCACCAAAATTCTTCCACGGCGACGATCGATTGTCTTGAGAAGCATCCATGCCACCATGCAGTTAGCCAGACATATGGACGCCTAGCCTAGCCTTAAAATTCGATACCAAAACCTAGAGAAATCCAAACACAACACCATTATACCACCATGCTTGTGCCAAGCATGAACAAATAATTCAAAAACATGCGAAGGGGGGGGTTACATGTGTTAGATTTTCTTAATTTTCAGGGCATAGGATTACCAATATACTTAGATATTCTTTTACATTAACAATCATATACCATGAACTGAAAACATGAGCAGCATAAACAAGTACAAGAAGACACAAAGAGTTATCCTGGGAAAACCTCAAACCCGGGGAAAAACCCAACCAACCTTTCTTAGATAGATTCTATCAATAAAATGATCCAATCATGAACCAACACTCAAGAGCAACAGATAATGAAGAAACCCTAACACAAGGCTAGCACACCAGATAGGGCTAGCGTACCAAATAGCTGCAACAATAGCACCATAGAAGATAACACAACTCTTCCCATAGAGAGCATACAAGAGAAACCACTACCAAGAATAGCCAATAACTCCAATAGTTGCAGTGTTGCGTCTTCCTTCCTTGCCTCATAATAACGCCTTCTTCTTGTGTGAGAGATGAGTGAGTGAGTGTGTCCAAATGAACAAGACGTCTCTCTATTTATAGTCTTCAAGTCACTTTTGTTGGGGCCGATTTCTTCTCTAGGAAATTCTATTTCCCTTTTGTCTTTTTCCCGTGGGCCGAATTTTCTTTCGGGGTGTTCTTCCACTATTCAATGGTCTTCCTTTGACTTCTGGAATCTTTTGCTCTTCTAAGAAAGGTTGTCTAGGAGGAAAATACCTCCCACGACGACCAAAACATCAACAACATGCATGTGATATGAGAGGAACAATCTCTTCTCATACTTCCTCACTCCATGTATGTTGCATACCTTGCAACGAGCCATGCACCCACTTAAATGAATGATACATGGGATGTGTTTCATTAATCATGGGACGAGTTGGTGATACTCCTTGCCGTTAATGACAATTGTCCCATCCTTTTCATTGCTACTTGATTGGCATAATGATCCACAACTAGGTTCTTTTCCCATAAGATATGGAAGAATGTCACATTTGCAATATAGTTTTTAACATGACTAATCTTCTCAATCATTGATGCCAATCAAGAATCTAATGGATTTGAGTATGAGACCATGTGCCTAATAACGATTTTAACATCCCTTACCACTATCAAACTTGAAATGCGAAGATTTTTAGCAAGATTCAAACCTTGTAGAAGTGCATAAACTTCAACTTGATTGTTAAAGGAAATACCAAAGCTCCAAGCATAGGCATATACATATTTTCCTCCATGATTAAGAATAACCCCAATAGTTGCAGTGTTGCGTCTTCCTTCCTTGCCTCATAATAGCGCCTTCTTCTTGTGTGAGAGATGAGTGTGTGAGTGTGTCCAAATGAACAAGACGTCTCTCTATTTATAGTCTTCAAGTCACTTTTGTTGGGGCCGATTTCTTCTCTAGCAAATTCTATTTCCCTTTTGTCTTTTTCCCGTGGGTCGACTTTTCTTTCGAGGTGTTCTTCCACTATTCAATGGTCTTCCTTTGACTTCTGGAATCTTCTGCTTTTCTAAGAAAGGTTGTCTAGGAGGAAAATAACTCCCACGACAACCAAAACATCAACAACATGCATGTGATATGAGAGGAACAATCTCTTCTCATACTTCCTCACTCCATGTATGTTGCAAACCTTGCAACGGGCCATGTGTCCACTTAAATGAATGATACATGGGATGTGTTTCATTAATCATGGGGCGGGTTGGTGACACTCCTTGCCGTCAATGACAATTGTCCCAGTCTTTTTCATTGCTGCTTGATTGGCATAATGATCCACAACTAGGTTCTTTTCCCGTAAGATATGGAAGAATGTCACATTTGCAATATAGTTTTTAACATGACTAATCTTCTCAATCATTGATGCCAATCAAAAATCTAATGGATTTTAATATGAGACCATGTGCCTAATAACGATTTTAAAATCCCTTACCACTATCAAGCTTGAAATGCAAAGATTTTTAACAAAATTCAAACCTTGTAAAAGTGCATAGACTTCAACTTAATTGTTAGAGGAAATACCAAGTCTCCAAACATAAGCATATACATATTTTCCTCCATAATTAAAAATAACCCCTCACCTACCACCTCATAACTTTAAACAAATCTTATTAAAAAATTCCCCATCATTAATTATACATTACAACATCATTAGTTATACATTACAACATAGAAACTCAATAATTGATATACTCGATAATAAATCAACAATTTATTGACTTGGTCCAAAGATTATAAAATTTCTTAATTTCTTCAATCGATGCAACATATTGATCATTACACCATCATTAGCTATACACCATATTGATTATTAGCATCATTAGTTATGCATCACAACGGAGAAGCTTAATCATGATCATACTTGGAAATACGATCAACAATTTAGTGGGCTCCTTAAGTTATCAAATAGATGGAACACATTGATTATTACACCATCATCAGTTATGCATCACAATGGACAAGCTTAATCATGAGTATACTTGGAAATAAGATAAACAATTGAGTGGCCCCTTTACGTTATCAAATATATGGAACATATTGATTATTATCAAAGGGACTATTCATTACTTATTATGTAGGTAATGATATTTTATTATTGGTAAAGAATCTCTTTTACTAATTAAGGTGTGTATTTATTTAAGGTGTGTATTTATGGGTAGAAAATAAATATGTATTTTGATCATTAAAAATTATGATTTTTTATTATAAATTGTATTTTCATAGAGTTGTTGAAGTTTATTTTGGTGGGTTAGTTTGTCTAGTCTTTTTTAGATTATCAAGGCTACTTCATTTATCCATGTTTTAAGTAAGTTTATTATCTCTTTTAAAAGACTTGTGTTATTAGATTTTATAAGTCATTGACACTGGTGTCATTAAACTCTATAAGTCATTGGTAGTGCATTGAGTGTTTTATACCTCGGCTCCAAAAACAAGCATTAATGATTCGATACTTATTCAAGGGTTTATGTTTATGTTGATTTACACAAAGGCTTTCCTAACTAAATTATGTTGTAGAACAAAGATTAAAGTTAGGCATTACTTTTGGGCTACGAAAACACTGCCTTTCGATGCATACTCTATTTTTATCGTGAACATGTAGTGGCCTCATGTTTGAAGGAAAAAACTTCACATGCTGCAAAGGGAAAAATTGGAAGCCCTCTTGGAGGAAAGAATTGAAGATGGACCACCATTGGGTGGAACCAAGCAAGACCTTAAATGTACCTACACTGATAACTTTGACAAATTCCATTATTCCATTGCCAGTGAGGTGTGACAAAGATGCTAATAGGGTCATGATTCTTGAGGCAACCACCCTCTCATTAGTATCTATGCAAGAAGACTCTTCTAAGAAGGGGAAGAGGAGGCATGCATTAGATTGTTCAGATAAGGAAAGGGACCCATTTCACGTGGCTCTATCGAACACAACAAAACAATCACTAGTGATAGACACTCCAATAATGTTTGACTAGGAGATTGGTTGGGCCAAATTTAGACGAAATCAAGGGAAAATGTGTATACATGAGGTATGTGATCTTCATCAAAATGTTGCTTGAATTAGAAGACTTTATTATCTAGTTTAGAAATCATAACAAATAAATCAATTATTAATCATCCAAAATTGGATATGGGAACAAAAAGTAGAGGAGATAGAGCTAGTTCCAACTTTGATGTTTCATTGAAGGCTACTCTAATACGATGATGGGCTACTCACAAAGAGAACTTGGCTAGTTGGGAGGAGGCTCAATCAACTATTAGATATAGGTTCTCATCCCCAACAAAACTCCAAGTGAAGGTGATGCAAAAGTGCAACAATAACTTAGATCAAGATCTCATAACTATATCGATTCAAAATAAACCTTGGGATCCATGTGGAGAACTATATTAGGAAATGGATGAGAAAGAGATTCCCCCAAATAATATTTTGGGCTCACACTAATTATGTAGACTTTGGGACGAATCCCTAAGGCATGTTATCTACATGAGGAGAAGAGGCACTCGACCAAATATTGGGATGTAGTACAATAGTATTTCTACATTACCTTTAGTGACATTAGTAAGACATTCAATATCATTGCTGCACTCAAAAGTGTGTGTGTAGTTACATTGGAAAGTCATCCCCTTATGTGTTCCCTAAGCATTAGAACTTAATTTTATACTAAATGATACACTTGTGTTCCCTAAGCATTGGAACTTAGTTTTAAACCATAAGGACACAATTTTGAAGGAAGAGCTTCAATATTGTCATAAGATTGAGCAAGGGGAGGATGGTAATGATAGTGTTGATGAGTTTTGCACCACCTTACTTTCAAGGAGATAGTAAGGAAGTGTTTTATCAAGGAAACGAGGGAGACTAGTGGTAGCAAGATATGATAAGAATCCTTCAAGTCAAAGAAATTGAATATATAGATACACGAGAAATCTGAAATATCTCTTGTTAAATGCTAATAAGACGAGCATACCGTTTTAGAGGTTGTAGCCTTGTTAAAAGATTATCATGTCTTCTTCTCCAAAGTTTTATAAAGACGAGGAACAAAACTTATAAACATGAATCACCCATAAAATCCTTGAAATATACTTGAAGAATCATTTATTAATATATTTTTGCTAATTATTATATTTCTCATTATCTATAATATCTTATATTTATACCAAATAAAATGGTTAAGAATATGTGTTTTCTCCTTGAAAATCATAGGTTAAAATCCATAAGAGGGTAGGGTATGTATACCTCAATAGACTTTAACAATAAATCGTTGGACAAAAAAGATTCCTTAACACACAAACAAAAAAATCTTATACACCAATTTAATGTCTTAGCCCTAACCTTATATATATATATAAAATTAATCTTGAACAAATAATACTGGAAAAAAACATATACTAACGTTTTCATCATGGGTCAAGAAGTCTACTTGACCCACCTCCGGCGAGAAATTAAAGCAAGGCGGTACCTCCTTTATCTAGAATTAGAAAACGTACGCCTAATTCCATTGACTAGAATGGTATAATAGTTGTGAACTTGACCTATTACCTTAACCTTTTTATGTAGCCAATGAAGATAGTTCCTTTGTGAAGTGTGTATATATTTTTAACGTCAAATACGTCCATCATATGTAGTTGAAAGTCTAATACGTTCATTATATCTTTCTTGAAATTATTTGCAGACTATAAAAGATTCTCTTCTCCTTTCTTCCTAAATGTCATGCGATGAAATAATAGTAATTATAACCATGTTTCTAATTAGTTCCAAGTCCACCAATAGAGACATACTAGTGATTTTAGTAGCCCTCAATTCCATACCCATATGTAAATGTAGTATCAACCCCCCTACTCGTTGATCCTATTTTCTTTTCCTCTTACTCTTATCCCTCCCTTAAATATGATAAAATAATATGAAATAATTGTAACTGTGTAAAATAATATAAACTAACATGTAAAATAATATAAACTAACATCAATGTTTATGTTTAAGCTTGGGAATTATGTTTATGTTAATTTATGTAAAGGTTATGTTGAATCAATTGTGTTGGAGATTAAAGACTAAAGATTGAAGCTAGACATAAATTTTGGATTATGAGAATATTGTTTTTTTATAAAGATTTTTTATTAATTATGAATATTTGAATGTAATATTTTAGAAAAATTATCAAGATAAAAAACATAAAGTTTTTTTTGGTGGAAAGAATTAAATATGGAGTGTTACTTGACATGTAATACACCAAACTTACCTCCCTTGCTTGTTAGGGAAATGCCTTGAATTTTTCTCTTCATTTAGTTATGACTTCCCTCGCTGCAAGTTCAATTCAACCTTCCATGGTCCGGTAACATATTTTACATGCAAGATAGTTGCATAATTAACATTATTTGTAATTGCAATGGAATTTATCACGCATATACAAAAAATAGATGAACTGCTAAATATGGTTTAATCCACATGCATGATTCACATAATCTTCCATCCGATCATCCATTCCATCACACGATTCATTTATTGATAACTAAATCCATGGAAGCACAAAACATTATACAAATACAAGAATTCTACATAAATGTTAAGATCCATCCTAGGGGTGCAATAAGGGCCAGATCCTATAGGCCTACTGGAGTTAGGAATAGGATAAGTATGGTGGCTATTTAATGATAATGTGGACTAGGTCCACAATGTTAGTTATTATTAAATAAGACCCATTAGGTAGTTAGAGTTCAAGAAATGTAATATAGACTCATTAAATAAGGCCCACTAGGTAGTTAGCATTTGGTAGCTATAAATAAGGATAGAGTCCTTATGTGATCATGTATAACAATATAATTGCATTGGAGCTTAGCTCATTTGAAGGTTGCCTCCTCAAAGAGGTAAGCGTACAAGAGTTGATCCTTCTATGAAAGGATCATTGTAAGGTGTTGCCATAATTGAAGGGTATTTTGAACTATGGAGTATTGAAAGATTTCATGCCCATTATTGGATATCTTATGTGGTTGAATTTTCAGATTTAAGTTACATTGTAATAGAGGTAATTTCTAGACTTATATGTAATCAAATGAGTGTCCTCCAAACCAGTTACTAATGATTGATTCACCACCCAACCATAGGAATCGACTAAGGATTGCACTCTACCAAGCAAAAGGAAGCTGCTACACAACTCTAATTCACTCAACCCAACCCACAGTTCCTAATAATTTGAACTAGCTAGACATATAATCTCAAATCCATCAAAGGAAATCATCTAGGCATCACACAATCCCTAATATGGACCTTCTTCCGCTCAACCAAATACAACACAAGAGGAGGTCTTTCAGTTCTATGTTTTAGTCCCTTAGGAATCTGTCTTTCCATTCCTTGCTCAATAATCCCTCGGGTGTTTGTCTTTCCATTCTCTACTCACAATCCCTTAGACATATCCTTACCCTCTAGTGCTCCAGTGTAAGTAGGAAGGATCTAGTGCTCTAAGTGCTCTTTATGAACTTTGGAGTGGTAGATCATTCATTCAACTATGGCTAATTCTTGGCATCAACATAGGTTCGTAGATTAACCCATTTGCTTTAGTTATTTTGGACATCCTAGCCATGGTTCTCCCTTCAAAACTAGTGCATTTTCCTCTCTTTGCAACAACGATTCTCCCAACTTATCACTAGTATCACTAGCCACAACTCTTGGGATTCTCTTGCAGATCTACAAACATAACAACCATGGTTTCACATAGGTTACTCCATAACCAACTAGAGGGAAAATCTCCTAAAATGGATGGATTGAATAATGAATTCCTTCCCCCAAGAATTTACACAGGATATACTCTACCTTGCAAGGAGAGTACATACCTTGCCAAGTAGCACAAGGAAGCATCAAAATGACAACTCAAGTCAAAGGTTAATGGGAAAGCTTTGTAAGGAAGCATGGGTAATAATACTTCTCTAAGTGTCAAGGACAAATCATGCATGTGTATGCCTTTCCTCTTCCCCTCTTATGGTATCATAACTCCCTCATT
>SNQJ01S0149577.1:30772-51550 GCA_010110895.2 Picea sitchensis | reverse complement strand
TTAAAGAGCGGATGCTTGCAGCGGGAAGAGACCGACACCATTCAAGAGAAGCTCCCTTCAATGAATACCTGAAGAGCTTAATCTGGACATCCTCATGCGTGATATTGTGTCGGTGGATAGCCTCATGGAAGTCCAGTAAATGCTCATCTGGTTCCTCCCAACTTGTTGCATGAAATCCAGGGAGGAAATCTTCCCATTGGTCTCTATCAGGAAGTGCATTAGGAAAACCAACTATTTGAGAAAAGTCACAGAAAGCAAACCTTTGAGCCAGAATTTTCTCCATATCGAACCAGTGGAGTTGCCAATCGATCCTCGAATCATGGATTCACCAGGTGAAAGATGTGAAGCTTCAAGTGTGTCTGGTCCTTGTTCACCATCAACGGCCAGATCTTAACATTTTCATTACCCCAGGAAGCTTCTCAGGCTGAGAAAGCAGCTGCTGAAACCTTCTCGAGAAATCTCCTTAGGGTCAGCTTTCAGGTGTGCTAACAGTAGTCACAGCTGAAACAGTGATGTCGAAACAATGGAGTCGCCACAATGGAGTCGCTAGGTGCACAGTAGCAATCTTTAAGGGCTCTGATGTCTGATGCACCTTCATAATCAAAGGCTCAATGTCGTTCTGCCCAGGGAAATTCTTCAACTTCGTCCCCAGCAACGACGCCAGAAATGTTAGCGCTGGAAGTCGCTCCTGGATTGCTTGCAGAAGCAGATCCCAACGCCCATCAGTTTTTATGTCACGGTTTGATAGGTGGGTGATCAAATGGGTAGAGACTCGAACATGTATCACTTCAAAATAGGAACTGTTTCTGATAACAAGGAACAAAGGAGGTCTTGACCCAACTTCAGTCAGGAAATTGATTTAAAGATGGCCAGGTGGAAGACTTGGGTGAAGAATGGACAAACTATCTCAGGCAACAGGCCTTTCGGTAGCTCGTAGAGGAAAAACTCTGAAAACAAGATCCACTTGGTTTAGGGCTTCAAGAAACTGAAGGGAAGACTTGACTGGATCCTCCAATTCCAAGTCGTTCAGTGCTGAGAAATTCACAGAGACTGTTTCGAACAACAAAACTGTTACAGTGATCCAACATACATCATCCTATAACAGTCACAACTCGACTGGATCCTCCAATTCCAAGCTGCTCTAATACAGTATACACAGAGATATGAAAGAAACTGACATTCATCAGGCAAGAAGTCTCAAGAGTCCAGAAAATAACTAGAACAGAATTCTCCATTAAAGTTTTTACAACTGGGAGTCTTGCTCAACCATCGATGCTTTACAAAATGGCAAAAATGCCTACATATAGCCAAAACAAAACAACAGCAACGGAAATGAGACACTGCATTAAAAACTTTGCGTCTGCATGTCTTCTGACAGTCTGCACATGCAGACTCTGGATGATTGTGCACTTATGACAGATGCAATGGGACTCCTGACTGTCCTGCAGTGGTTTGACAAACACAATCTCTGCCAGGGAGGACTATCAGTCTGCTTGTATGCTTGGTCCTTTCCTGGCCTTCTATTTATGGAAGAAGACGACGTTCAACCACCTTCACGGCAATAATAATTGCTTCCTTGGGATTGGGAACGGCCTCGGTCAACTCTACCCTCTGGGACGTGGAAGACCCCTCACGCTACCACCTGGAACATTTGGACAGTCTGATGGATAAGGTGTGGAGGAACTGGCATGCTTGACGTGGAAGGGGAAAGGGAGGTGATGGTGTCAACACTGTGAGGGTGAGATGAGAGGTGATGAGGTGGTAGAAGATAAGAGGGTCTAAGGATGGGTGCGGTAGCGAAAGGATGTCATGGAAGGGAGCGGGACACATGGCAGGGGACGAGGAGGCTCGGAAGGTGAGTGGATGATGAGATGGGGGGAGGGACCAAATGGACCAGAAGAGGGTAGGTGGACAAAGGTCAGAGGATGAGGAAGGGCTAAAGGGAGCGAGCCTCATCGCACGTCCAGGAGGAGAACAAATGGCAAGGGGAAGAATGGTAGAAAAGATGACACAACAGGAAAGGGGCACACGTTGGTTAAACGCAGAAAGACAGAAGGCTCCGGAATACAATGTGCGCCGCTGATCCGGGCGCTCTAATCATAGCTGTCGGAGAGATGCGTCCCCGATTCCGGACCCCCCCCCCCTCCGCTTAAAGGTAGAAAGGCGGGGGTGGTCTGGAATCACCTTGTGCGTCGTTGATCCGGGCGCTCTAATCGCAACCGTTGAAGAGGTGCGCCCCCGATTCCAGACCCCCCCCCCCTCCGCTTAAAGGTAGAAAGGCGGGGGGGCTCAGGAATCCAATGTGCGTCGCTGATCTGGGCGCTCTAATCCCCATCGTCCAGATCTGATTTCTATTTAAATACAGACGCATTTTCATCCCGAACTTACGACAAGTGGGTTTTTAACCCATTCCTTTGCATTTTACCCCCCTTTAAGTCCAATGCGCCCGAGTTTCATCGATGGATGGACGGTTGAGAGGACCTCGGTGCTTCCAACGTGAAAATCCCGAATGGCCCCACTCGTGGCTTAGCTATTGCGCCGCGTGTCCTCCATTACCAGGATCGCTTGACGTGACCAGTTGCTAGGACCATAGGCTTAGCTTCAAAGGCACTTATCAGCGCTTCGGGGTTCGTTGTTTCGGGATGTGAGATGACGAGGGAATTTCACCCTTCGAATTCCCGAATGCCGATATGCCGACGTGACTAGATATTGCGCCACGCGTCACTGGATCGGACGACCCAAATTTAGTCTTGAAATATAGGTGCTTTCTTTGAAACTATATATCGGTTAACTTGGTAGCCCCAATTTCCCGATGACCGTTGATCTTTTCTTATGGATGAATCCGGGCTGTTGACAACGTAATTTCACCCGCTCATTTGATTGGAGCCGTAAAACGAGATTTTCCATGCTGTGCTCGGGCGCTTCTTGTGTAACTTGCAGACCCGAATGCTCTCTAGCCCAAGACAAGAATTATCGTTAACACACATTTCCTTTTCCAACAATTGTATACTCCTCACCACCACCAAAGATCACTAAATCCTTGGAAGAACAAGGAGTCTAATATTTCAACAAGTCATTCCTATTGGTGAAATGGGTTTATTGATGGAGCCCCCCTCCCCTCCTGGGGTTTCTGCGACCTCCCAATCTAGGATCCTTCAATTTTCTTAGTCAGATCGAATCTTCAGGCTTCTGCTTGAACCCAATTCAACTTGTACAGGCCCCCTTTTCTCCTAAGGCTTAGGTCCTGTGGAACCCGTGGGCCTTTCTCTAGCGCTCTTGACACTTTTCAATTCATGAGCACTAGCTCCCTTTGCTAGGATCCTTCCCTTTCATGTGACCTCGGGTTGTGCCCTCATGTAAGCACATGATTGCGGGAGTGACCTAGAGTGGTTTGAGACCACACCACTTTTTTCCCCACAATTCACCTCTAGCTACCACATATCTTTTTTCCAATACCGTGGTTTCAATTGTGGCCTGCTCTTATATTTTTAATGTCCGAGCACTTTCTGGGCCCACAATCAAGTGTGATCGTTGATCTTGCGAGCTCAGGTGGGGCCTCTTAATCAATGACTCATATCTGCCTCCTTTCCTTCCTTATCTCTGGATCACATGTTCTCATATATTTACAATATATCGATGTGTGCCACTTTCAAATTAACAGTCGTGATTTTCTTCGCAATTTGGGTTTTAGAGTTTTCCACTCTCAAACCGTACTTTCTCCGCAATGCTTTTATCCAAAACTCACGATCTATTGACATGTGTCTCCCACAGATTAATGACTATGATTCCCTTCGAGTCTTCACCCAGAGTCCATAGATTTCTGCCATGTGTCCTTCTGAATTTGACGGCTACAATTTACTTTGGGTCTTTACCCAGAATCCATGGATTTCTTCCGCGTGTCCTTCTAAATCAGACGACTATGATTCACTTCAGATCTTCGAGGTTCGGAAATCTCAATTCTCAACTTCTCCACACTCGCCTTTTGTCAGAGCGTTTTACCTGGAGTACATAATTGGTTGGCGTGTGTCCTCCTATAGATGGAGAGTCCCCAACTATTTTGGCTATTCGGGCTTCGAGAGTTTCAACACTCCACATTTTCTTCCTCCTGAAGCTCACGATCCATCGCCATACATCCCTATGGATATGATGGTCCAGATTCACTTCGTACTTTAGGTTTCAGAAGTTTCAACTCTCAACTGAAATCTTTCAAGTGATTTTTCCCGAAGCCTCAAATTTGTTGACACGTAACCCCCCTGACGATCAACAGTCAAGATTTGCTTTGGCAATTTCACCTCCTCCTTGTCCACAAAATTCCGAAGTTGTGGATCTTACGCCACCTATCCCTCTTGATGATGGATGGTCCCAAATCACTTCGAGACTTCGGGACTTCGATGGTCTTCTCTCCTCTGCGCTTCAAGAGACTTAAATCTCGTGCACCTTGCCCAGATCCAATGATCTGGAATGATCCCTCTCCCTCATGGATGGATCTCGACCGATAATTCATGAAGCCGTCAGAGCTTCACCCTCTTTCGAAGATTTCTCCCTGCTATCCCTTCTGAACTTGATCTCCTTGAATATTTTTGTATCCCACACACTCCTTGCATTCCTGGGATCTTGGAAAACTTAGATCGAATGATTTCTTCAAAATAAATTCTTCCCACACTCCTTGCGCTCCTCTATTGTGGTTCTTCAACACTTAGTCGCTCCTTGATTTTGTGCACTCCTTTCACTTTGATTAAGTTCCCACCGTTCCTTTTGAACCTCTCTAAGTCAATTCAAGACTTTGTTGACGAACTCCTTGCATACGAGTTCTCAGAAGTGGAATGATTGAAACTTACCCAATTCATCAAAAACTCATATGATCAACTATAACCCATCATACATAAACAAAATGAACTAAAACACACACAGAATGCATCATTCATTCAATCACACCTCAAAATGAACATTGTCCAAGGAATTGGAACAATTCTATCTGTTCTATTCATCTGTGAAATAAATTACATAGTATTACAGTTCTTCACTGCATCTTTTCTCTTTTCCTATCTGCTACTCTCCTCTACTCTGCTCTACTACTTTCTAATACAATACAACAACAAATCTATCCAACAAGTGGCTTCGTGAGATCTTCTCCATCATGTCTGCAACATATCCTATCAGTTTTTAGTGGTTACCTACTTTGTCCTATTACAATAACTATCATTTATTACCAGATAAGGGCTTCCACTCTCTATTTGCAACTCCTTACAGTTGTAAAAGACTTTAAAAACAAGATATATTTAAAAACGTTGTTTCCAAAATATCTCAACAACTCATTTTGTTTCTGAGTTATATTTTGATTTGAAATTCTGTCATGCTGAGATGTCATATCCCTTCCTCCACGCTTCCGTCTTTGACTTTGAAAGCGATGCTCCTCCATCATTTATGCACATGAATTGATGAACCAAGTAGATGAATTGGGATTATATGCAAGTGTCATGGTCATACATGCATAGAAGTCTGACCCCTTCTCCTTTGTATGCCTTGCGACATGAGATCGCTACTTAGGCCCTCCCTAAGCGGTTTTTTGGACAACCAACCTCTTTCTGTAGTGCTTCTTCATATGGACCTCCTTTCCACAATAATTTCATTTGATGGTATTTTGATCCTTGGTGACATACTCATCGTTGTTTTTTCTTGTCTTCTTATCCCATTTACTCGTGTCCTTTAATTTGGTAGCAAAGGCATACTCAAAAATCTCTATCTCAAGGCTACTATAGAACAATTTCTTCCATCTATCACGTTGTAATATATTATTGCAAATCTCATCAAATTTCATGTAAAAATTTGTGTAAGTGATGTTTAGGGTCTCAATAAAGTGCTCATAAGAATGTGTAAATTTTTTAGTGTGATTACCACCATGTCTTCCTCCTCTGTCTTTAGACCAATGGCCATCAACTATTCTAGGATATCTTTGATCTTGGAAAAATTAACCTGCAGGTATGCATGCTCATCCATCATCATTGAAAACAACATGTTATTTAGGAAGAAGGCTCTTCATTTGTTCGATTTCTCATGCAAATCTTTTAAATGTGTCCAAATCACTTATGACATATTACATGTTTGGACCCTTTTAACCATCTCATGTATCACGAACAATTTAATCAACATCACAACTTCTCTATCTTTCACATAAAACTTATTTTGGTATTTACCTAAAACTTTAGGCTGGTTAAGTTTACCAGAGACAATATTCACCAGGAACCTATACTAAAAAATGGTCAGAATCCGCTCCTTCCACGTGTTGGAGGTTATTTCCTATGAACCTTTAATTCCCTTCCAACATAATGTGGGGTAAAAATGATGTAGGTGAAGGTTAAAAGTAACCCCAAAACATAGTAATATGCTGAAAACTTGTAGATTTATAATAAATATACCCCAAAACAACTGAAAACACGCAGATCTAGGAAACTCTTGTTTCAATGAAACTAGTTTGGTTCTTTGATATGCTATGTTAGCGATCCCTTGATCTGTCTCTATCTAAATAAGTCCCTAGTTCTTTACACTCACAAAGACTTTATGGCACCCAAACTATTGAAGTTGCAAGAGACCTCTTCTTTCAAAGGTCCGAGACTTTTTGTTAGGGACCTAACCTCCCTAACCCCTCATGTAGGTAGAATAATATAATTCCATGTAATAAAGGCCAATATTAATAAGGCCTAGTAATAAGGAAGAATAAGTCAAATGTAAGAAGAACTAATAGAAGCTTCTTCTTCTAGAAGGATCTTCCTCTAGATTGTTCTTTTGGATAGATATATTTAGTATAAATAGGATTAGAGGGCATGAGAAATATTATCTTGGATATTATTGTAATAGAGATCTGCTCTGTTGGAGGTTTCCCCCTCGAAGAGGCAGGTGAAAATTGCTATCATTAAACAAGGTGCTCTATTTGGTGTCATTATGGTATTATTCTAGTATTGTTCTAGTCATATCATTGTTGTTCTTCCATTTCTAGCTAAAATATTCATGTTCTGCATACTATTTTATATTTGGAATACTACAAGTGGTATGAGAGCACTTTCCTTGGCATAAAATTGTGGGTTAATTTTTTTTAGGGTAGAGACATATTCTGACCTCTTAAATCTATAGAGATCTGTTGTTACACACATAAAACCATGGTTGGGGAGTCATACACAAAGGAAATACAAGTGGTACTTAAGTGCAAATCCGTTGGCCACCTTTGTAACCCATATTGGTACCCCTTTGAGTGGTAGTGCATCAGACAACACCTGTATACATATTGACATATATCTCTTGAATCCCTCCATATATAAACTGATTGACCGCCTAACTACTATAATGCCATCGAGAAAAACTGTTGGGAAGATACTCTCTAGTACCTAGGTAGTCGGGTAGTATGGATGAGGGCATGGTCTAGCATCCTTAGTTGGTTCCCTGAGATATTGGTTTGAGTACTATTGTTGGACCCCGCACGTATATTAGAGAGATATAGCACATGGAAAACCATTTTCTGTAGACACCCTGCATACCCTAACCCTTGGGATGGAAACAAAAATAGAATAGACAAGATATATTGCACACTTCTTTGGGACATATCGCACTAGGTTCCTCTCTTCGTCCCGATTCCAGTGATACCTATCATTTTTAACACAATACATTTTGTGGACCCAACCATTCTATGACACCCCTTTTCTCTCTGATCGTAGTGGTACCTATCATTTGACACATTTCTTCTCTATGGTCCCACCCACCTCTCCAGACCCCTTATGTTTCTCCTATATCATTTTCCTGCTCATTTTTCCAAATGACCACCAAACAAGCCCAAGAACCCAATACCTTGATTGCTGACACCCAATAGAACTAGGAAGACATCAAGAATATCAATGCCAACCTTAGCTCAATCAATTTGGCTATTGAGATCCTCAAGGAACAATGTTCCCACATCAAAGACCTCAAAGAACACTTCATGGGCTGTTCCAATAACCCTTCCTCTTTTGAATAACCATCTTATTAGGATGAAAATGACTCTTCCCATTACCAAGGTCCTCATACAACCCACTTTTCTAGAGACCTTCACCCTCCCAGAATTGAGGCAAAAAAATTTGATGTATCGGATCCCACAAGATGGGTCACCCAAATGTAACATTATTTCTCTTTGCGTCGCATTACTAATGATTTAGCCAAGCTTTGTTGTGGTGTCCTACATCTAGATATATAACGATGGAAATGGCGAAAAAATGCACGCCAAGTGTATGTTTCTTGGACACATTTTGTGGCTGAACTTTACGACCGCTTTGACTTTGACACCCACCATTTAGGTCATTTTACGAAGTTAAAGTAGTATGGGACAATGGAATACCTTATTGTCGCATTTGAGCACTTGA
The DNA here is from genome assembly GCA_010110895.2 of Picea sitchensis. Classification (NCBI taxonomy): domain Eukaryota; kingdom Viridiplantae; phylum Streptophyta; class Pinopsida; order Pinales; family Pinaceae; genus Picea; species Picea sitchensis. The sequence goes on along the minus strand of SNQJ01S0149577.1, from coordinate 43,166 downwards.
CTTTCAGAATGAAGGGCATGTCAGATGATTTCTTTAGGGAATGTTTTATCAATGGCCTCGAAGATGAAATTTGTACCCATGTTCTCATGGCACACCCCTAGACTTGGTTGGAAGATACTCAACGAGCCAAGGAAGCACAACAGATTGTAGACTCACAAACCCTCCTTTCCTCCTCTCCCTAAACCCACCAATTATTCCCCTCTTGCAACTCCCCTCAAGATCCATAAATTAACCAGGGCTAAAATGGTTGAAAGTCAACTCAAGGGTCTTTGTTATAATTATGATGAAGAATATTTTCCCGGGAACAAGTGTAAGGAACAAAATATTTTTATGGTTGTGACTGAGGATATTTCTAAAGAAGATGTTGTGGTTTCTCCTGTGGAGGAACTACCACCGCCATTTGACCTCACCCCACCCTTTGAGACACCAAACGTTGACCCGATGATTTCACTTAATGCCCTCACTGACTTCTCTTCTCCCCAGACTCTCAAATTAATTGGTTACATCAAAAATAGGAAAGTCATCATCCTTGTGGATAATGGTAGCATCCATAACTTTATTCATCTTTGCATTTCCCAGGAAGTCAATTGTTACATATGTGTTGTCAAGAATTTTCAAATCATGATTGCCAATGGCGGTTTCATGAAATATGGTGGCCGATGTTAAAATGTGTGACTCCAAATTGGTCAGTATCACCTCAAATACCATATGTTTTCTATAGACGTGGGTGGTTTTGAAATTGTTCTTGGTGTCAAATGGTTACACACTCTAGGCCCCATTCTCATGGAATTTAAGGAATTAACCATGCAATTCCAACAGGGGGGACAATAGTATAAGTTCCAAAGCATCACAAAAGGATCCCCTGAGATCATCAATTCCCATCGCATGGAAAATCTCCTAAAAAAAGTTCATTCATGAATTCTATCCCAACTCCACTCCATTCATGCTGTTGAGACACCTTTTGTGTATCCCAACCTCCAATCTATCCTCTCCCTCCACCAAGTTATTTTTACCACTCCCAAAGAACTTCCCCCTTCCCATGGAGTCCATGATCATTCCATTCCTCTCATCCTGAGAATTCTTCCTCCCTATGTTCGACCTTATCATCATACCTTTTCCTAGAAGAATGAAATTGAGAAAATTGTTCATGAATTGCTAGATGTCGGTTTTATCCATCCTATTACTAGCCCCTATTCTCCCCCTATGGTCATGGTACTCAAGAAATAAGGTACTTGGCACATGTGTCCTGATTTCTGCTCAACAAACTCACAATCAAAGACAAATCCCCCATTCTTGTCATTGATGACCTCTTGGATGAACTGAGTGGTGCTCGGTACTTCACCAAATTGGATCTATGTTATGGATACCACCAGATCCGTATGAAAGAAGAAGACATTCCCAAGAATGCATTTTTCACTCATGAGGGTCATTATGAATGCTTGGTAATGCCCTTTGGATTGTGTAATGCTCCTTCCACTTTCCAAAGTGTTATGAATCATGTCTTTCATCCTTTTCTCCTTCATTTTGTCTTAGTTTTCTTTGATGATATTCTCATCTATAGTAAAACTTGGCCATCCCATCTCTCCCATGTGAATCAAGTTCTCCATCTACTCTCTAAGAACCAACTTTTCCTCAAACAATCTGAATGTGCCTTTCATGCCTCGGAAGTGGAATACCTGGTTCATATTGTCGGCAAGGATGGTGCCTAAGTGGATCCTAAGAAAATTGAATCTATGAAAGATTGGCCTCACCCTAAAAACCTTATTAGCATGCGTGGTTTTCTGGGTTTAACAGAATATTATAGGAAGTTTGTTCGAAATTATGGAAAGATTGCATCTCCTCTCACTTCTCTCCTTAAAAAGAATTCTTTCACTTGGACTTTAGCTACAGATCATGCCTTCCAAGCCTTAAAATATGCTATGTACTCGACCCCTGTCCTATCCCTTCGAAACTTCACAAATACATTCGTATTGGAATGTGATTCTTTTGAGAAAGGAATTGGAGCCGTCCTCATGCAAGATGGCAAGTATTTGGCCTTCACGAGCAAACAACTTTCAGAGTGACATTTGGGCCAATCCATTTATGAAAAGGAAATGTTATCTATTATGCATGCTATGGATCTCTGGCATCCTTATTTATGGGGTCAACGATTCCAAATCAAAACTGATCATCAAAGTCCCAAGTATTTCCTGGAACAACGGATTTCATCTTTGATGCAACAAAAATGGGTAACCAAGATATTTGGCTATGATTATGAGATCATTTACAATAAGGGAAATGAAAATGTAGTGGTTTATGCTCTTTTTAGGGAATATGAAGAATATGGGTCCCTTTTCTCCCTCTCCTTCATTATACTATATTGTCTCCAAGTTGTTCGTCATGAATGGTTGCAAGACCCCAAAATTTCTATCCTTCTCCACAATTTGCAACACAATTCTTTAGTTTCTCCAGGGTACTGTTGGCACAATGAAAAACTTCTTTACAAAGGCCATTTGTATTTATGCAATCAATCCCAACATGTGTACTACCAAATTTCTCCCCCACACATGTGTACTACCAAAGTGAGATTCAATTTTTTTTTGATGTTATATTTAGATAACTAATAATGGTCATCAAGTATTTTACCTACAAATAGAAGCCATTATTGGTCCATAGGGATCCTTTGCATGAGATTAAATTTATGTTTTATATCTACCACATAATCAAAGGAGTTCACCCACAAGATTATTTTTTTATTGATAAGAGACTTCAACACCATGATTTGAAATCACACTTTGAGATCATAATCCTCTTAGCTTAAGAATACTTTCACAATGCTATTGGTAAGAAGCACTACATCAAACACTTGGGTGTAGGCATTTTTTCAAACACTTGTCATGTAGATATTTCATTAAACACTTAACATGCAACCTAATTTGGAATCCAAACCTACATTTTACCAACAATCTTAGCATCACCAAGAGCCACATCCTCTCCCTTTATTAGTATCCTACCTTGGGGTTTCTCTTTCAAAATTGAATGATTCACCTTGAAAGCACATTTGTAGAAACTTATGGAAACAAAAACATGTATGAAAAATACAATTATATGGGGTTTCAAAATAGAGAAACATAACACCATGGTTGCCACTTCATTTCCCCCTAACACTATCCATGAAAACTATCACATTTTCTTGAGCTATGTTCCTTGTGTAGCCTCAAACACATGCCTAGCTTGTTGTTCCATGTCCCTTACCATTCTCTACCATGACCACCACGTTCACCTTAACCATTGTCTTAGGATTTGAACATGGGTGGGGAGGATAAAAATAATTCTTCCCAACGACCCAAGATAAACCCACACACACACACACACACACACACATCCCCTACCATATTAAGATTTGAATATGGGTGGGGAGGATAAAAATCATTACTCCCAACCACCCAAGATAAACCCAATTGACTATATATAATTAGGCTAGGATATACGTATTTCAAACCCAATTGACTATATATGTCCTTTTGTGTCCCTTAGAAACTTTTTCTCTCAGTGATTGGACAAAAAAGTGTGCAAATATCTCCAATGGGGAGAGGTTCAATACACAAACCTTGGTGATTATGAAAGTAAGAATGAGATATTGGGAAAAGAGGCTTCTCCAAACTCACTCAAACAACATAAAAATGCTTTTGATTCTCTTATTTTAATGCATTCTAGTGGCTTCCTTTTACAGGCCTTAGATCAAGCTCAATATATATTAGTTCTCAGTGGGAAAGGAAGTGCCACTTGTGTGTGGCTTCCCATGCCTAAGTGGACATGAAACCACCTAGAGTACTAGTCTTGAATGATAATGATATTGAAGCCTCTTGGTACCTCAACCATAGAGTACTCATGATGGGATTTTTTTCTTTAATGAACTAAATGTGGTTGAAACCTCACTTTTGTTCAATATTCATGAATTTCGAAGGAACAATAGCATGGATGCACACAGATCATGCAAAATACACATTGGTGATTTTTTTATATAAATTAAATAACCCACATTTCATAGTTTTCTACTCTACTGAGGATTGTGTATTAATGCCATGAGTATGCACTTTGATGTATTTTATTGATGACCCTTCTAGTAATCACATGTTTATCTCTATGAGTTATTTTTAGGTGATAAAAGGTTCCCTCTTATGTGTGAGTTTAGGATTAGATGTATAATCAAAATACATCATCATTTCTTTTTCTTTGTGCATTGATTGTTTATGTAGGGAGAGAAAAAAGGTTCGAGGGAACTATGATGGCCCATGGAGGAACAAGGAGAGGTCCACCTGGAAGCACACAATCCTACCAGGAAATGAAGTTTCTTTGTACACAAAAGGCAAGCCCCATGATCATGCCATAAACATAAATGATTACAATGGTATACAAAAATTTAATTGTTTTTGTATGATCATCTGAAGTATGGAGGACTTGATGATGTTGTAACTTGAAAATTTCTGAAGTAGAAATTTGTAGTGCCTTCAAGGGAATTGGTAACAATAAAGAATGGTTCTTGAGGAGAATGTTCTCTAGAAATTGAAATGATTTCTTGGAATATTTTTTCATGATTGATGGCATTGATGTCCTACCAATCCCAAGGGTATTATACTATAATTAGAAAATGAAATTGTCGCAAAGAAAGACCCATCCTATTGTGGATATGTGTTGTTGTCAAACATCAGGGGGGTCAATGGAAGAAGAGAAAAATGATGACTCCTTATGTCCAATCAAGATCTCACCATTTGTATTGTAATGGGAACTGAGATACTGCAACATTCCTAGAAACTTGTGTTAATGTCGACAATAATGGAGCCATACAAAGGGTGAAGTTCCCCATGAAATCAAGTAACTTTTGCACTAGGAAATGAATTTGTAAGAATCACGTGTGACTGATAAATATAGATGAGATCAATGGAAAATGGGACTCAATAATTCCCTTGGTTGGAGCATAATTGATGACTGATAATGGTGGCATTCAAAGCATCAAATTGACAAAAAGTGATCTGAAGTCAGGGGAACAATCATATACAGACATTTGTATTATCAAAATGTAATTGAGTGTGATGAGAAAAAAAAGAGATGGTAGTTATGGGTAAAAAATATAGGATCATAGTAGATGGTATTAGGATACTCAAAGTGTTGTCAATAATATGGATGTATGCAAATAGGGGTGACTCAATATAACTACTATGACCGAGGGCGATTAGAGCTAACGTCAGGTAAAAAATGGCACCATTGGGTGTGATGGCCTAAGTCTAATTTCTTGTTTGTAAATAAAATGTTATTTTTACAATTGCTAAATGAATGAAAGAATAAGTGGGTTGAATGTGCAAACACGAAGACGGGTGCTCCAATGATCAAATGTCTCAGCCTAGTGAGAAAAAATGGGGGGAGGGGGGCCCAAGGTTGAGTCTATGTGGGGGTGGTAAAATTATGAGTTGGAATGAATATGGCCAATTTATCTTGGGGAAAATGAGGGGATAATGAATATGCATATTTCCATTAAACAAAACCAACCAAAAACTTGTGAAAATTTAGGAGTCTGCAGGTGTTTGGGATAGCAATAAGATGAGGAGAAGTGTGAGGTTCATTCTCAGAAGTGAAAATTAACTAGACTCCCATTGTTTGAGACACAACAACATGGGTTTAGATTTTCCAAGGGATCCAAAAGTTGAGACAACCCATGTAGGTGGAAAACTACTAAAAAATAACAACTAGGTGTAAGTAGAATTGGGAGAAGGTGTTGTGATATTGGGAAATGTAATCCTAGAGGAAAATGTAGGGGAATGATATTGGTAAATGAAATTGGATCAAAGGGAGTGACTATATGAAAGTTTGAATAAGTATATACCTGAAGGGGACATGGAATGGTCGTGCTATGAAGTAAGGTGAAGTGGTTGTGCTAATAAGTACCTGCACACATAAAACCAAATAGTCGAAGTGAAAAATACCTGATAGAAAAGAATATGATAGGGGAATTGGAAATACAAACCAAAATGATAGTGAGAAAAAGTACCTATGAAATGGGAGATGAGACAAGGGGTCCCAAGAAAGGTGAGTGAAAAAATGAATGGATCATACCATTGTGTATAATGACAAATGGTGATCTCAATGACACATATAGTTTGTAAAACAAAGCGTCTAAGCTGTCATACATGGTTACTAGGCCAATTATAATGAATGCGGGGCCCGCCATGCCACCTAATTTATAACTATGGGGACATGAATGAAAACATTTTATTGGATCCCGTTGCCTTCCAATGTGACCTATCCTTACATCAATTAGTCGATTCAAGCATTGACAAAGACATGTAAGGGGTCCTAACCTCCTTGCGTCATTTTTGCATTTGATTTTTTAGGTAGGGAGGTACAAAGGACCATACGACCCATTTTTTAGGGTGAGCATTGGTATGGATGAGAAATCAAAAGAAAACTATGTAGCTTTGTGTCCATGTCTTCTTATTTCCTGCACCAACCACCCTCTTTATGTTTGAAAATGTGGGACCTCAAGATGCCCATTTTGACTAGGTTATACATGGGGTAAAGGAGGTTGCCATAGTGGGTGGATTTAGAGGAGTTTTTGGAGGCGGAAAAAAGTATAAGTTCCAAGGAATCACAACAGGCTCCCCTTAGATCATTAGTTCCCACTGAATGGAAAATCTCCTCAAAAAAGGTCATTCATGAATTATTTCCCAACTCCATTCCATTCAAGTAGTTTAAACACCCTCTATGCATCCTGACCTCCAATCTATCCCATCCCAACACCAAGCCATTTTTACCACTCCCCATGGAATTCCCCCTTCCTTTGGTGTTCATGATCATCCCATTCCTCTAGTCTTAGGAATCCTTCCTCCCAATTTTCTCCCTTATTGTCATCCCCTAGCCCAGAAGAATGAAATTGAGAAAATTGTTCAAGAATTTCTTGGAGCAGGTGTTATCTTTCTGAGTACCAAACCCTATTCTTCTCCCATGGTCATGGCACTTAAGAAAAAAGGACCTTGGTGCATGTGTCTATAATTTTGCACCCTCAACAAACTCACCCATCAAAGACAAATTCCCCATTCCTTTCATTGATGACATGTTGGATGAATTCAACGGTGATCAATACTTTACTAAACTTGATCTCCATTCTGGATACCACTAGATACATATGAAAGAGGAATATATTTCCAAGACTACATTTATAACTGATGAGGTTCACTATGAGTTCTAGGTCATTCCCTTTTCCTATGTAATGAGTCCTCCACTTTCCAAAGTCTCATGAATCATGTAATTTGTCCTTTCCTCAATCATTTTGTCTTAGTTTTCTTTAATTATAATATCATCTATAGTAAAACTTGGAAATCCCATCTCACCCATGTGGATCAAGTTCTCCATCTACTCTCTTAGCACAAAATTTTCCTCAAATAGTCTAAACGTGCCTTTGGAGCCTTGGAAGTAGAGTGGCTAGGTCATATTGTCGACAAGGATGGTGTATGGGTGGATCTTAAGAAAAATGAAGCTATGAAGGATTGGCCTTGCCCTAAAAATATTAATAGCTTGAGTAGTTTTCTGGGTTTAACGAGATATTATCACAAGTTTGTTTAGAATTATGGAAAAATTGCAGCGCCTCTCAATGCTCTCCTTAAAAAGAATTCTTTCAATTCGACTCCACCAACTGATCAATCCTTCCATGCCTTGAAAGAGGTTATGTGCACAAATATTTTCCTGAAACTTCCTAACTTCACCAATGAATTGTCCTAGAATGTGATGCTTCAGGGAAAGGAATTGGGGCATTCCTCATGCAAGATGGTAGCCTTTGTCTTTCACTAGAAAAAAACTTTCAAAGCGACATTTGGGCCAATCAATATATGAACAAGAAATGTTTTATATTCTGGCACATTGGATCTCTGACATCCTTATATATTGGGCCAGCACTTCCAAATTGAAATTGATCATTAGAGCCTCAATAATTTTCTAGAGCAACTTTCATCCATGGAGAAACAAAAATTGTTTACCAAGCCATTTGGATATGATTATGAGATCATTGACAATAAGGGTAAAAAAATGTGGTTGTTGACACTCTTTCCAAGAAATATGAAAAAGAAGGGTCCCTCTTTTCCTTTTCCTTCATTGTACTATATTGGCTTCAAAATATTCGCCAAGATTGGTTGCAAGAATTTATTTCCTGATCTAATAGTTGCAACAACATTCTCAAGATTCTCTAAGGTACTCTTGGCAGAACGAATATATTTTCTACAAAGGACATGTGTATTTAAGAAAACAATCACAACTTAAATCTGTGGTTCTTTATGAGCTTCATGCTTCACTCACAACTGGGAATTCATGGTTTACCAAAACCTATGAATGGTTCAAATGTTATTTTTAATGGGATGGTATGAAACAAAATGTTCACACATTTGTGGATAAGTGTGATACCTATCAACACAATAAGGTAGAAACAATCAAAGCTATGGACACACTCCAACCACTTCTTATTCCCCCCTCTATTTGGAGTGACATTTCTATGGATTTCATTGTTGGCTTACCTAAATCAGGAAATAAGTCAGTCATCATGGTGGTATTCGATCGTCTTTCCAAATATACTCATTTTTTCACTCTTCAAAACCCATTCACCGCATCCACAATGGCTCAAATGTTTATGGATAATATATTGAAACTTCATGAAATACCTCATTCTATTGTCTCTGACCGATATCCCACTTTCACCAACAATTTTTGGCAAGAATGTTTTAGGCTCTAGGGAACCCAATTGCATCTCAACATTGCCTATCATCCCCAAAATGATGGGAAAAACAAAGTTTTCAATAAGTGTTTGGAAACATATTTGCGGTGTTTTGCATATGACATATAAAATTAGTGGGCTCAGTGGTTACCCCTACTTGATTGGTGGTACAACACATCTTACCATACTACTACACACATGACTCCTTTTGAAGCATTTTATGGGAAAAATATATCGTCAATTCTCTCATACATGCTAGGTGTCTCTAAGGTTAAGGAGGTTTACAACAATCTTATAGTCTGAGCAACCATTCTCGCTACCCTCAAACAAAATTTGGTCATGGCTCAAAATCACATGAAGAAACAAGTAGATCAGGGTCATTCCAAACGTCAATTTGATAAAGGGGACCATATGTTCATTCATCTATAACCTTAGAACAATACTTCACTCAAATCTAAACACTGTCAGAAACTTGCTCCCAAATTTTATGGTCCTTATACAATTCTCAAGAAAGTGGGGTCCATGGCCTACCAGTTAGCATTTCCCACTCATTCTAACCTCTATCATATTTTCCGTGACTCATTCTCAAAGAAAGTGATTGGAACTAAGTACCAAACTCAATCCAATCTCCTTGACTTGGATCAATAAGGTTCCATTTGGTTGCATCCCCAACCAGTCCTATACCAGTGCGATTTTCTTCTTCGTCACTGCACCATCAAGGAAGTGTAATTTCAGTGGAAAGACACAACTCCAAAATATGCCACCTAGGAGTTGGCCACCATTATGCAACAATTTCCTCATCTCAATCCTTGAGGACAAAGTTGTTCTTCAAGGGAGAGGGAATGTCAGGGACCTAACATCCCTAACTGCTCACATAGGTAGAATAATATATTTTCCATGTAATAGAGGACGACATTAGTTAATAAGTCCTATTTTATAATGTGAACAAGTCTAATGTAAGAATACTTAATAGAATCTTCTACTTCTAGAAAGATATTCCTCTACAATGTTCTTTAGAAGATAAAATTAGTATTAATAAGAGTAGGAGGCATGATAAATCCTTGTCTTGAGAATTGTTGTAATTGAGCATTGCTCTGCTAGATATTTCCCCCTCGAAGAGGCAAGTGAACATTGTTTCCTATCAATAAAGGTATTTTTGGTGTTGTGTTTCTCTACATTTTGTTGTTCTACTGGTATTTGTTGCAATATTTATGTTTTCTACTTATTATAATACATATGGTACCTAACATGGAACATACTTGAATATTTGAGAGGTCTTCAGGAAAAATTGTAGGGTCTTCAAGGTAGTCCTGTAGAATTTCGAGTCCACCTTTCTTCATCTTCAATAATTCCTCAACTTCGATGCTCTTAAAAATCATTGTCAGCTCAGGGAGCCTAAACATAATTTTAAAAGTTAAGGGAGATAAAGAGATGTGAAATTCTCCCTGTAAATGAATAATTTCTCATTCCTTATCAAACACGTCAATACACCATGAAATGAATTTCTTGAAATCATAAAATTTTGGAATACAACATGTCGATGCAATTCCTGATGTTCAAATCCTGTTTGAATTCTTTTCTGGGAGTGGTAATGTAGAATAGTACTTGTAGACCTATGACCATTGAAATCTCTGGTCTTCTCCTCCCAAAATATTGATAGTATATCTATAGAAATGTTGTTTTCATCGAGTTGTCATACTTAACCAAGGTGGTGGACTTAATGAACATTTTTTTCAAATTGGTAATATAGAAATACACTTGTTTATTTTAACATGTTTCAGGGTTCTTAATTCAAATATTTTAAATGTTAATTGGTATTAACATCTATAGAAAGTTGTCTCGAGAAACCCATCATTAATAACAATATTAACACTTATACTAATGGTAGTCATTTCCAAAAAGTGTAATTTAATTCACTTTGGGAAACATGACAGGATAGGACATAAAGTGTCATGGGGTGGTGGATAATCAAGACATCAGAAAAGTGGAACAAGCGAATGATTAGGGTAAATGGGGTAATGGAAGTATCGGGATGGAACGATGTGGAATGATAGGATGATAGAAGGATCAGGAGGGCAGACGAGTGGAACAATGGACAAGAGGGAGAGAAGACAAGAGAGTGAGTGGGCAAGTGGGAATAGTTCTCTACAGCCGCGAAAGAATATCCAAACAAATTCTAAGTGTAGGCGCATAAGTATAATTTTTCAGGATAACAACACGATATGTTAGGAACTTGCAATGATATCAAAATTTTCTAAGTATGGAAGAAAATTGCAATGGACTATACAAGTATAATTACATAATATTTATCACACCTATAAGTGAAAAAGAATCATGTGTATTTAGAAATATGAAATTTAAAGAACATTGCATATGCTAGATTTCTCCATTACCCATGAATGCATTAATCCATTTAAGTACATAATCTATAATTTTTGCTTATTCTTGGAATTATTAATAGATTTTACATATGAAAACACAATTTCTTGCATATAAAACCATTTATCATAAGGACAATTACATCCCCTTTATTATTATGGCCTCTTATGAGTTACCCAAAAGACATTAAAAATATTTCACATAGTTGAAGCTTAATTCACAAATAGAGGCATAAATATTCCCTCTACAGTACAATCAATGGTTGTAACATCCTTCCAGATAACCAAATAAATATCTAACAAACATCCTAGAATTCCTTCCTAAACCATTTCTAGTTTCCACCCTTCTATCATCGGGAAATAAGCACATAATTCTCATATACAATAAACATCAACACATTAATAAGAAAGATTATAATACTTATCTATTTTGGGCTTCACTTGAGGAAATAGCTCAAGGGAGCATTTTTCCTCCCAAGTATAAGAACAATCTCATGTAGGTTCCATCCGCATTCTAGGAAATGAAACAACAAGGGTTGATTTACTATTTATGGCTTTTTTTTCCCTCTCTTAACCTAATTTATAAATCTTATAGCTAGGGAATTTACCTTTCAACAAATATTTATAATATTAATCCCTTTACTAGCATCTCTTCCCCCCTCAACAATACATAACACAAGGAATGGGATCCCCTTCAATACTAAATAGTCCCTCATGCTAACCCACTTCCCTCCAGTGATCCAACATAAGCTAGCTAGGAAAAATCTGATGTTCGGAACCACATACGTTTAGCTGCAACAAATACATGTGCTCTTAGCCATGGTTTCGTCATACATGCATGGAAACAAGTATATGGAATCAATACTATGGTAGCATATATCTGTCTCTCTCCCCATTATACATCCATTGCACAATCCCCCAATGATTTCCTCGAGATTGAGAGAATACCCCTCCTAGGGCTTGCATGAAGACCACATGCCCTTTATTTAATATTGGGGAATAAAACATAAGGAAAATAATAAAAAAATATATCAAGGATTGGGGAATAGACACATGCGAGTAGCTATAAAATAATATTTTGTTGACCACTCCTATTTTCCCTCCCTTTGTTTCATTTCCCCCATGGTGCTCCGAGGGAGATATTGTTAGGGTCCTAACCCGCACATAGGTAGAATAATATATTCGGATGTAATAAAGGTCAATATTAATAAGGCCTTTCAATAAAATAGAATAAGGCGGATGTAAGAAGACCTAATAGAAGCTTCCGCTTCTAGAAGGATCT
>SNQJ01S0149577.1:0-13065 GCA_010110895.2 Picea sitchensis | reverse complement strand
CTTGTACTTGAACATTTAAGTGGGGTAAAAGGAGGTTGCCCCCTCGAAGAGGCTTATTATCTGAAATTATCTCTTTTTCAAGGCGTTGAGTACTTTTCCTGAGGTTTTTCTATGCTATATTGATGTTTGGTTCTTAACACACTGATCAAATAGTGGATACACAGGTCAAGGGCACTTGCTAGCAGAGGATCCAACTTTATCGGGTTTTCAAGGAAGGTTAACTCCTACACCACAAAAAGTGGCTCATCTGGGGCCAAATTCAACAGAAGTTTCCTCACATGATGGGGGAAATCAACACAATGGATACCATTTCTTCCTAAGGGGGGATGACTGATCCAGGTGGATATTGGTGGCCACCCACCTATTCCAACTGGATCCTCTTGACATTTTTAGTTCAACATGTTTTTTTGTACTTCTTTGTAAAGGTGGGTTCTACACTTATGGGGGTGTATGAATCCCCACACATCTTCCAGGTGGATACTGATGGCCTCCCACCTAATCCAACTGGATTATTTTGTATGTTTTCATGTAAGCACATCTTGTTGTACTTCCAAGGCCATTTTGGGGCCCTTAACAGAGTTTTTTTGGCTCGCCACAGTCAAAATGTAGGCAAAGTCAGAGTTTGACATCATAATGTATATTTATCTAAAAGAAATTTCCAATAGGTTATCACTCACCTAAAATGGAGGTCGTATGCAAAATTTACAACCCCGGGAAGTTGAGGTACCAACTTACCCATAGGGGCCCACATAACTTTTGGTGTTTCGCCTCCTAGGGTTAGGTTTTTGGATGTCTAGGGTTTTGGCATTCATAAGTAATATCAAAAAGGCCTCTGGAGCCTCATTGTAATCATTCTTCTTATACATATACACGTAGCCGCCACATCTCTTCTCATAGCTAGCTACCACCATTCGAGCAAGTGTTTCAGTTGTGCAATTTTACAGTTTCAGCCTATTTCATTTATTCAATAGAAGATATTGTTCACTGGATATCTGTATTTTTTTTCATATCTTTGTGTTTATTGTATTCAGTTTGTTAATTAGTTCGTTTCACTCCTAAATCTGAATCAACACGCTAATTATATTCGTGAGGCTGATGCATGAACCTAGAAACCAGACTCATAGAAAACATGATGTTTTGTCTATTGGTTTTCAAATACATAATACTGTCAATCAAAGATCTATAAAGAGTTGCATTACAAAGTGGAGTTTCATCTTCCTTCATCAATTTACTCCCAACAACTAAGGGAGTACTCACAGGTTTACAAACATGCATGTTAAACCTCTTAAAAAAGTATTCAACATATTTGGATTGACCAATGGATATACCTACATTTGTTTGTTTGATTTGCATACCCAAAAAATATTTCATTTCTCCTAAATCAGACATCTCAAATTCAGATTTGATTGCCTCTTTGAACTCCTTCACAAGTGAGGGTGAGGTGCTCATAAAAAATAATTCATCTACATATAAGAAAACAATGATGAAATCTGATCCCACAACCTTTTTGTATAGTATACTCTCATAAGGACATTTAACAAAGCCATGATCATGAAGATATTTATCAATTCTAGAGTACCAAGCTCTAGGGGCTTGTTTAAGACCATAAAGATCCTTTTTAAGCCTATAAACCTTATCTTCTTTACCTTTAACAATGAAACCTTGACGTTGTTTAAAATAAACTTCTTCCTTCAAATATCCATTTAAGAAAGAATATTTAAGATCCATCTGATAAACTGCTCACTTTAACTGAGATGAAATGGACAGAAAAGTTCTTACATCTTCAAGTCTTTCTAGTAGAGAAAATGTTTTCTGATAATAAATGCCTTCTTGTTTCACATATGCTTTTGCAACTAAATGTGCCTTATACTCTGAAATAATTCCATCCATATTAAATTTTATCTTGTAAATCCACTTTACACCAACAATGGATTTTCCATGAGGAAGATCAACTAAATCCCATGCATCTTTTTTTTCAATATGTGACATCTCATCTTCCATGGATTGCACCCATGGCTCATCAGTGCAAGATACTTTAAATTTAAAAGGTTCAACATTAGCAGAAGAAAAAAGAGAAAAATTATCACCAACATACCTAGATGTCTCATATATCTCCTTCAAACTTCTTATTTTTCTAGGAGGACTAGATGGAGGTGTTTCTTGTGTATCAACATGATATCTTTCTATTGGTGAAGATGAAGATGAACTTGATGGAGAACTCCTTGAAGGTGAGCCTGCATTTCTTATAGTGAAGCGATGCAAATATTAATCATTATTATCAAAAATCAAGTTTTCAATAATTGGAGTAAGTAATTTATCTTCTCGTTCATTCTTGTGATAAAATCCCCCTTAATCAAAGATCACATTTGTAACATCCCTGACCCTCCAGAGACCGCGCAATGCTACCATGCGAAATTTACAGCTTATATGATATATAACATGCATTTTAATCGACTTAAAACACTTAACACAAAATTACTGCTGCCATGCAGATGTAATTGAGATTAACAGTAAGTCCACATGCAACGAAACACATGATACATTTCAAGTAACCCAAACATTCATAAAATACATAATTAAGCATAGAAATGATACTTATCTTTTAGTTGGAGTAAATCCACCAAATGCATGCAGACCTTCCACGAACCCTCCAGCCTTAGACCACGTTGCTCATCACTCTCAGTAGTAGGTCACCCCCGATCTGGGAAAAAACTCCACCAGGAAAGGGAATTCTAGGCTTAGCAAGGAAAACAAGGAAGTTGCACAAAACAACAGGAAGGATCTTTTATCCCAGGAGCCACTTACGCCCACAACTCAGAGACCCTCATTCCCCACACGCCTGCTCCACCCCAAGAGAGTACACCTTCACTACTACAAGTCCATCGTCCAATAAACCTCCCTTACCTTGGGCTTCAACAACAGGTTGGACCAGAAGTCTCAGAGTACTGTAGCTAGGGGACTCCCTTCCAGGAGAACTCACTTCCCAGCAAACCTGCTTCTTCAATTCATCTCCTAAGAAATAATGAAACAACATTCGGATAGCATATGGGTGACAGCAACAAAAGGAACATTTATGGACACCAAAAATGGCAACATCCTTACACTAAGACACAACACGGCTCAGGTGAACATAAGGCAGTAACCCCAAACGGCTAAGGCACAATCTCATATTTGTAGAGTGGATAAAACTGGGTTCATAGGACACACAGGTCGGGTTTTCCCTCCTCAAATGGTTTCTCATATGTGAGAGGTTATGCAGAGGTAAGATGCAGAGGCCCCAACGGGTTAGATGATGGATGGGAAATGGCAAACAAACCTCCTTCCCATGAACGGTTTTCTCAACTGTGCGTAGGTAACCAAAGGTCGACATCCAAGGCCAACGATTTCAGGTAGAGAATGGAAGAATGGACAGGATGAACTCAGGTTGAGGATGGAAAAATGACCATTGAACCCCCCAACACAGTTGACGCTTCAGCTTTTAACTGTGTGAGCCCAGGTCAACAATTGTCTTCCTAGAGCTGCATGCGCTCCATTTAGCCTACGTCCCCATTTCCAAGAACTTATGATAACAAAAACATATCATGTCCACCTTAGTCTTCAGGAATTAATATTGAAATATTATTCCTCTAGAGGTAAGCCTCCTAGCTTAGCCCCTAGGCCCACATACTTAGCCCCCTCGCTTTCCCAACCTTGTGGAAGATTATTCCCCCATCACTCTTTCTTTGTGGTTGGTCTACACGCAGTGATGTTTTTATATTAACAAAGTGCATAATTACATGTACAAAACATGCTCCTAGCCTTTAACACCTAGGCTCTCTGACCTCCTTGCACATAAGCTTACCAGCTTACAATTGCTCGACTCACCAGCCTACAAAACATGCTTACAATACATAGATATAACTGGGGCTCGTCCTTGGGGTATTACAATACCCTCCCCTTATTTTGGCACTGTCCTTAGTGCAACTTACTTACACATATATATTTCAAAAATTCTTCGAAATCTCCAAGCTTCAGCTATTGGAATCCCATTATCCAACTTTACTTTCAAGCACCAATTCTGGTATCCATACTGCAACTAAAACTCAATTTCTCTATTCCATAGATTTTCTTCAGGAAAGAATTCAACTTATTGTTCCTTGTTACATGCTTCAATTAAACCTCATTGAAAACACCGAATGGTTGTAGATCCATGATGTTCCATCCATTGATAAACTCTCAGCAGTGCTATGACTCCACAGATGTAAACACTCTTCTTGTACACCTATTCATTCAGAAGCAACATTAGAACATACATGTAATATATATACAAACAATTCTAATAACATTATAACTTGTATACGAATTACGAGATACATGGCATACAATGAATAGAGAATTGATACTTATATTTTGATTGAGAAGACTTCCATATCAACATGTTCTAGGCCAAGGTACCAAACCCCAACAACATTCCAACCAACGATCTCTCTTCCCCACATGCATGTCCCGCCCCAGGAGTGTGTACCTTCACTATCACACAGTCCATCAGTTGTTACACCTCCCTTTCATTGGGATTCAACAACACAATGGACCGAAAGTCTTAGAGCACCGTGGCTCAAGGAGTTACAACTTCCCTCTGAGGTCTCCAATCGACATCTTCCCCGAGCTACTCTTTGTAGTCAACATTATAACTTTTATCAACATCATCTCATATGCATCACCCACATGCAGTTATCATGAGATAACATAAAATAATTCATTTAGGAACTCCAACTTAGTTCAAAAAGGAATTCAACTTTTTCCCCAAAACATGAAATTACATTTCATAATTCTTCTTGGTTGTTGCCATATTAGCAATGCAACCTTCCTTGTGGTTTTCCACAAGCACCAAACTACATACTATTTTCCTGCAAGGCTTCATCTTTCATACTGCCAACAATTGCCAATATTTCCTGTACATCATAATTCAATTGCAATATGTACAAAATCTTATGCAGTGATCTTAGAATTTCCCACACCTAGCAATTCAATCACAATTATCCAACAATTAATAAACTAGAACGACTCATCATTCTATGCATATGCATGTTCATAATTAATAACAATATGTTCATTATTTCTTCTTATGAACAAGAAAAATTCATGTAGTCAATGCTCATGTGACTACTTGACTTGCAACTTTCCTGTTGCAATGTCTAACAACTCCTGAAATATCCTCAACTTCACGAGTTCACAACATTTCAGTTGTTAGTAACAATTATTTCCATGCAATAATATATATGCATGTATTTACAAAACTCATTCAACTATTATTTTTAATATACAATTCTATCACTTACTATTTATGAGTGCAATTCTCAATGCATACTTATTCAATGCACCTTGCATTGAATTACATAATTCTCTTCATCTCAGTCATGTATCTCACTATCCATAAGTTGGAATTCTAGCCAATGTGTTGACACATTCTCCACACAATTCTTGTTTTCTTCCCAATTAATTGGATGCCTTCCTTTTCGACCCGAACACTACACCAACAATATAATTCTGTGGTGTTCATTAGTGTTAGCAAAAAGGTTGCATCCCAAGCTTTATTTAAAAGTAGTTATCTTTTAGTACCTGTGTGGCTCATAGCCTTTCCATTTCCGTACCTTGCCATATCCAACCAAGTCCTGGTCTCATACAAGACTAGCTTACTGACATTCATTCCTACAACAAGTTATTATCTTTTAAATCTTTGGTTGTTACCCCACAACCAAATTAACATGACATTCTACTATGTAAGTGTGTGCATTTAGAATCTAAAAAGATTTGAATTAATACATGCCTCCAACCTTTCCCACATCCAATGGTATGCTTAAAATAATATAATCACGTGATTTTATAAAATAACTTTGGCTGAGGAAATTCTTACCTAAATTTCCTTTCAACAATTATGCAAAAAGAGTAATAAAAAATCATACCTGCATGACTGCCATTGATAAATTTTATACTACCTCAAAGTCTGATGGCAGTAGAATCTTTCATGCTTTTTTTATCAAACTTATAACCAACACTTCAGATCTTTGTTTCTTCCCTCCTTATGCAACAACATCACCAACAAAACTTTCAAACATGCAAACATTATTTCCTCTGGCTGACCCAACAAGCGGTAACAGACTTGCTGCCACAGAAATTGCAGCAACTTCTTCCTCCCTATAAAAAATTTCCTTCTTGATCCCAAAATTCTACAATTATTCCCAGATTCCTAAATCTTCTTATGCTCTCATTGTATTCACTGTACATGACTATTTATTCCCTGAGCACTTTCAAAGAAATGCCCCTACCTCAGCGGGGTCTGCTGACCTCCCGATCAAAGGATCTTTCAAAATGTTGAGTCAGATTAACTCTTCGGGCCTTTGCTAGACCCCTATTAATCTTACACAGGTCCCCTTTCCTTCTATGTGCAAGTCCCGACAGAACTGAATGCTATTCCTACGCGCTTCCAAAAATCCAAGTTTCAAGCGCTAGCCCCTTTTCATTAGCCCTTTCCTTCATATGACCTTGGGCTATGACCTCATGGAAAACTGTGATTGCGGGCATGGGCAAGAGTGATTTTAGGCCAACCCACTTTTTACCTTGCAATTCACCTCGAGCTGCCATGCATCACTTTGTTAAAACCTTGGTATAAATTGCAGCCCACTCTCATATTTTTAACATCTGAATAAGTTTTGGCCCCACAGTATAGCTCATCCATCGATCTCCAATCCCTTGGCGATGATCCGTGATCAATGAATGCTATCTATCTCCCCTTTACCATCTTTCCTCCTTCCACACATGATCCCATATCTACATGATCTGTCGACACGTAGCTCCCTTCCAAATCAACGACTATGGTTGATTCCAGCTCTCCAACCCTCAGGAGTTTCAACTCTTAAATATATGGTTTTCCCCGTATGACAATATTTTAGAGTGGAATATCTAATGACACATGTCCTCAACAATCAGACGGTTTTGATGAGCTCTATCTCTCCAGCCTTCGGGATTTCTCATGTCTCCACACACACAAATCTCCAGAGTGAATTTTCCTAGAGTGACAGATCTTCTGCCACACGTCCTCTCCAAATCAACGACCCTGATTCTCTTTGGGACTTCAACTATTTCCGACCAATACCAGATCAATGGTCCTTCGACCTCCTCCTCGATCAAAAATTGATATCTCCTTCAAGACTTCATTGCTTTCATCCTCTACTTTCCTCTGGAGTGCTCCATACCCAGAGTTCCAGATCTGGCGCCACGCCTCCACTTTCAGATCAACGGCTAAGATTTAGTTCGACTGTTTCTCCTCCTCCTTGTCCACAAACTTCCGAAGTTGTGGATCTTAAGCCACATGTCCTCCTTGATGATGGACAATCCCAAATCACTTTGGGACTTTGAGACTTTGACAAGTCCACTTCTCCTGCGCACACAAGGTTTAAGTCTTGTGCGCTTACCTCCGGATCCAATGAGTGTGGTCCTTTGCGCTCAGACCTAACGGATGGGATCCATTCCTCTCCTATGTGCTTCCTTTGTTCTGTTGGACACTGATCTAATGACCCAGGCTCCTCCCCACAACCGATTTGACGACTGTTGTCGCTCCTCCTCCTGAGTTTTTGACTTCTTCCGCCTTGGAAGATTTTGTCAGTGTTCAAAGGCTTTGGCCTTTGACCTTTCTCCTGTGAGTCTGCCTCCTGGATCTTGTCTTCGCTCTCGTAAGCATTATCTCTTATGATCTTTAAGACTTATAATGCATCCTTCTCCCACACACTCCTTACGTTATCTCTTCTGATATTTTCATTTTACTCAGTCTCCTAAGGGTCTCGACCCTTATGTTTCCTTTCAAAGGAAAAATTTGTGCCCTCCTGGCAACCATTTGCTCAAAGTACACCTTGCTGAGCGTTTTCTATGGAGTGTTAAATAGCTCTGTGAGTATCTTCCTCTAATACTCTTCTCCCTAAACTCGACAAAGAGTTCTCAATGACTGTATCTCTCTCTGAACTCAACACAGAGTTCTTCCTGTGCACTCCTTGCACTTCTGTTGATGAAGGTTCAACGATATCTCTCCTGAGCTTCTCTGAGGTTAAATTACCTCTGTCAATGCACTCTTTGCGGACAATGTGCACTGCTTGCACTCGAAAACTCAAAGAAGAGAAACAATTGAAACTTATTCAATACTTCACTAGTTTACACATTCAAACCAATCTGATTTAAGAAAACGTTCAGATTTCATTTCCTTTCCAAGCTCTTCTCTGCTTTATAATCATTTTTCGGGAACTAGCCCCTTTATCTTAGTCCCCAATTCATGTGATCATGGGCCATGACTAAGTGCTAGATCACTAGGCGCTTACTCGAGACTTCGACTTCGGAAGATTTCAAGGCACCAAACAACAATCTCTCAGAGTTCTGGATTACCGAACTCGCGAATTAGGGAAGATCATTAGTCCATGTCTACCTAACATCCGATGCCTAACATTCACTATGTAACTTCAGGTGTCTTAGTTTTGGAACTTTGGAGGATTTCACATCCGTGCATCCCTAACCATTAATCTCCAAACATTCCCAACCACCTTTGGTGATGTCATTACGTCACATCGCTGAGTGCTCTTCCAATTGTGGGGGCATGCAACAATGGTTTGGAGTAACCCTCCTTTCATCCCACAATTATTCTGACACTGACACGTAACCCCTCGGTGAAACCGGGGTTTGGATTGTGGGACTACCTTGGAGAATTAACTCTTGTGCAA
This sequence comes from Picea sitchensis, assembly GCA_010110895.2. NCBI lineage: Eukaryota > Viridiplantae > Streptophyta > Pinopsida > Pinales > Pinaceae > Picea > Picea sitchensis. The sequence goes on along the minus strand of SNQJ01S0149577.1, from coordinate 4,324 downwards.
CTTGGATCCCCGCAATGCCTCCTGGCCGTCGATCTTAATGTATCGTGATCAATGCCAGTGTGGGTCCTCCTACCTTTAACTATGTTACGTAACATTGACCCCACTAGCCCCGCTCATACAGAAAGCCACATGGCGGAATAGTAGCCGCTGATACATGGCCCATTCAAATGGGTGACACGCGTCACATTCTAAATGGAATTTCAACGTTCCACGGGTTCGGAACCCACTTATACGTGGCACACAACCCATGTGTCCATGTCAAACCAAGTGACATCACCATGCCACATCACTTTGGAGTTTCAAACTTCAAGAGTTTCAAACTTCAGGAGTTTCAACTCCTCTACGCTCGCTTTTGCCCGGAGCCCTTTCCTCCGGGTTAGCTCCTCTGCACCTTCCCCAGATTTGATGGTCATAAGGGATTTCCATTCCTTCCAAACAGATCCTATGGCATAGAACAGACTCTATTAATCTACGGATTTCCAAAGGAATTCACAACTAACTACCTCGAAACATTACCATATATGACGGTTGTGAAGAATTCTCCTTCTCCCGAACAGATCCTAAGGTCCACATTACTCTGAGGCCCAATACCACTTTTGTCGTGGGTTTACGACACCGCTACTCCTATTGAGCTTTGCAACATGGCCAAGGTAACTTATTGGCACTCAAGAAGGTTCTGAGGTTCGAAATTGGTCCTCCAGACACAATTTACACTTGAACCTTGAGTCCAATGACCACTTATCCAGCCCATTCAGGCTCAGTTTTGAAACCTTGGGTCAGAAATTGAGTTTTTTCCATTTCGACAACAACTCCTTCTGAAACTCTTGCTTCAACTTCCACTAACATGGCCCATCCAGGCTCAGTGTTGTAACCATGCTCTGATACTAATTTGTAACATCCTCGACCCTCCAGAGACCGGGTAATGCTACTATTGGAGTGGATTTGATCAGACTAGGGTCCTTCTCAGGTTACCAACAAAAGGTACTGTGTAGTCTAGAGAGCTGGAATTTTCATCTCCTCCGAAGAGAAGAATTCTCACCCAAAGTGCTACTGAGACAAATATATAGGGAAGGGTAGGAAGAAGACTAAAGAGGATCCATAGAGAATTCAGAACTCATTCTTGTTCTTGCGCAAGATTCATTAATAGATTTGAACCATCTAAATGAAAGAATTGAACCTACTTACGTTGCGAGCAACAATTAAACATAGAACCATCAAATAGAACTCATAAGACATAAATAAGTACTGTAATGCATAAGCAACCAAACAAGGACACATCATATTTTAAAATTTGATCCTTCTTCGTATTATCTTTGAGATCTCTCTCTGTTTACAGACTCAGAATCACACAGTAGGGTACATTACAGACTCTTGGCTCTGGACTCATATCTCAGAGCTCCAACTCTCCAACTGACAGTTCTAATACATTACAGACTCTTGCTTGTCTTTTCTTGACTTACAACAAGTATCGACGACTAATCCCAAAAATTGGGCGACTCTGATCAACATGACTCAACTCAACCTTACTCTACTCCAACCTCTCACATTTATATTCGTCCCTATATATATAGCTGGGTTGTGTCTTCCTTCTCGGCTTGCACGCTCTCTTGTTCCGTTGCAACCATTTGTTGCCTAGGTGGCATCACGCTGAATTCCTCAATTGCTTTCTGTTACTCTTTCTCCCATCCTCTGATGAGGTTTTCTGCAACTCATGCTTAGTCAAAACTTGCGCAATTATTTCCAAAAAATGAAGGGCCCAATAGGATCCGACCACAATCCTTGACTCGTCCTCGATTCAAGTGCTTGGTTTTTCACATCCTCCAGGCGAAACTGTTGTTTTCCCTTGTCTAACTTTTCTTCTTCTTTGGGATCTTCTATTTGTGCCTTTTCTTCCTTTACCTCCTCAAACGAAGGGCCCAATTCTACTACCAACTCTAAGGCTCAGTGCTTTACTCCTTGAAATATTTCAACTCTGTCCTACCATTTCCAGGCGAGGAGTGATGCTTCTGCAAGGAACTGTTGTGTTGTCTCTTTTCTGTACTCCTTTGGCTTGGCCACAACCAACGAGTTCCACTCGGAATCAGTTGTTGCATCGACCTGATGCATTTGCATATAGGAAGTCTAAATTACCGGTCGAAAATCATGCAGCTCTTTCTTGGCTACGGACTGTGCCTCATAGAGTGTATTTAGTTCATTATCGGCTTGCTGAATTAGGATGAAATTATGTTGATGCTCCAGAGGGTCCAATGTGACCGCAACTTCTTCATTCAGCACCTGGGTTTGGACCTCCTCTAAAACCTGATTTTGTCAAGCGATGATGCCCATCCAGTCACTGACTTCTCTAAAAATTTTGGTGCAGTCCGTTGTTTGCTTGTGCAGTGTTGCTCTAGCATTGTTGCCTTGCAATATTATCTTCTACATTTGTTCTTGGAGTTGCTGAGGCTAGTGTTCCACTTCCTGCTGGACCTGTTGTAGCTTCACTTGGAGTTGATCAGTGAGATTGGCGAGTTGCATCCATGCTTCCTGTAACAACTCGATATGTTTCTCTGGATCGCTTACGTCGCTGGCCTCGGGTAGTTCAGGTGCGACCTTCTGAATCTTCGGCCAGGCTTCTACAAGTTTTTCCTGCACTTTTTCCAATTTGCGTTGGACTTGGAGTCTGTCATGTGATTCCTGCATTCTGTATGTGTGCTCCACAAATTGCCCTTTTCTGTCATGTGATTCCTACATTCTATCGGCCTCCTGGAGCCTCTGCTCCAACTGGTATTTGGATGCCCTGATTAGGCTAAATAAGTGTGGTGTTGGCCATTGTACCAGGTCGACGGATGAAACAGTTGTGTCGGTGGGTACTCGCCATTGTAGTGGGAGTCCACTTCTTGTTGAATGGTCAGAGCGAGTTTCTACCTCTTCCTCCATTGGTGGGACTGGTGATATTCTCAACCTTAGCTCTATTGGAAAAAGAGTCAGAACCTTTGTTCCAGTTATGCAGAGTTGCATCAATTCCGCACATTGTTCCATTTGATCTTGCATGGCTATCGTATCCTGCTCCATTGTTGATTCTGGCTCATTGTGCGCATCTGGTATCTCTGTATCTTCTGGTGCTTCTGCATCATGCGCTATGATTTCTTGGGCACCCTCACCCTTGTTCGGTGAGGCGATTTGCTGGTTTCTGTCGGGTTCCTACTCCTCTCTACTTCGGGCGTCTTCTTCCTATGCAGAAGACTCAGGTTATTGTTCCTGAGTGTTTGGATTCAGAACATCCAACATCGTGCTCTGCTCTGAGGCTTTGGGTTCGGGATGGAGAATTTTTTATCTTGGCTTAGGTGGTTCTCTGGTTATTTGTGGGGGTTGTCATTCCTCTGTCTCTTTGATGGCTAGGTTTCTCATCTCTTCTAATTCATCTAGGCTTTTTGAATGTTTTCCAATATAATAGCATTCTATAGGATTTTCAGTTGAGGGTAAGTAGCATTTATTCTGAAGTTCTTGGGTATACTTGGGACACACTACAAAGTTTGATCTCTTATTGCTATTGGCTGTAAACAAAATTTCTTGAAAATTTTGCAGGGCTAGTTGAAGTTCAAGGTACTTACTTGTGAATGAGAAGTCTTTGCAAAATTGAGCTTCCAGTGTTTGCCAATCACTGGTCTATCTCATGGTTTCCTCATGTACAAAGCAATCTTTCAGGATTGGGCCTAGAGAATGGGGAAATACCTGAACCTAGGAGTGAGAGGGTATCTTTGCAGCCTGCCACGGTGTCACGCATTGTTCAATGTGCATTATAGGATCAAATTCTCCTCTGAACAGTTGCGCAACTTGGAAATCTTTCTACATTTATGATTCCAGCAGCTCCTTATTCCTGAACCTGTATTTGAGAGCTTGCATAACTTCATCCCAAGTTATGAGTATGGATTTATGAGTGGCCCACCATCTGAGGGTTTGTTCTGAAAATCTATATCTAGTATCGAGATTCTTTGATCTTCTCTCACATGCTCCTCCATGTTCTGCAAAACGTTGTCTAGGTATGAGGTGTTGTAGTGTCCCCAAGGCCGAGCCCCGTTACAGATCATGTTATATGCAAAGAATTGTAAATATGTTCTATAGGCTGGTGAGCCAAGTTTTGTATAAGTTGTAGGCTTATGATTTTTGTTAGGCCAGGGAGCCTAAGTGTTGAAGGCCAGGAGCCTGTTGATATACTTGTATGCATGCAGGTCAATTAATAAAATATAAATACCACCAGTGAAGACCGTCCATGATGAAAGAGTGATGGGGGACTGAGCGTCCACAGAAGGGGCAAGGAACTAGGGGCTAGAAGGTAGGAACTAGG
>SNQJ01S0149576.1:0-13920 GCA_010110895.2 Picea sitchensis | reverse complement strand
CTCTTTTTCAATTTTTTAAAGAGCTTGAAAAATAATAAAAGAATGCTATGTTACAAAGGAGGAACGAGTTCCACAAGAAAGCATACTAGTTCCAAGCACATGGAACATACTAATGCTCAGAGAAAGGAGACATGTATAGGAAAATGATACTTGGGGAAAATTCCTCCATGGGTCAAGGTGTCAAGTCGCAGAAACAAGAAGTATTGCAGGGTTTGCGTATAAGGAATGCTTCAAAGGTTTAGTTGAGAGCAACATGGAGCTGAAATTAGGCCAATGACACAAAGATGAGACCTGAAATGCGATTAAGCATGACACAATGAGACCCCTTCTATGTAATTTTTACGAGCCCAGAGAAGGTAAGCTTGGTAGTTTTTTCACGTTTTATAGAGTCTGAAAAAACGAAAAAGAAGACTTCAGGGAGTACCTTTTTCAGAGATAGTCTAGTAGGTTCGAAAAAGGGTTAAACTTGCATCGAAAAGACATCTATTCCAAACCATTTTAACGAGTGTGAAAAAGACAAGATCACTTGACAATTTTTTCAATTTTAAGGATTCTGAAAAGAGCAAACTATGGACTCACATCCTTTTTTGGGGTTTAGTCTCCTTAGCCCGGAAAAGTATAAAAGTAACTGAGGAGAAATCTCCCCGTGAGATGAATCTCCCGAGGCGTACCTTTCTCTGCTATAATCTACAGGATGGAAAAATGGTTAAACTCATGCCAGTAGATGTTCTTCTGGACCAATTTAATGAGTGTGAAGGAACAAGGTCACTCGACGATCTTTTCAATTTTAGGGAGTCTGAAAAGAGATTAACTATGGACTCTGGGGGGGTTCCTTTTTTGTAAGTAATCTCTAAGGCCCGAAAAAGGTGATAAACCAAAACCAAGGAGAATGTTCATTTTTCAGAGATTTAGTCCCTCAGGCCCGAAAATGGGTTAAACTTACGCCTGAGAATACTCTTCTAGCGAACCGAATTTCCTAGAGCATACCTTTATTCGTAAAATTAGCCATCTTGACCGAAAAAGGGGTAAACTACCGCCAGACAGATGTGCCTTCAAATTTGAGTTTGGCGAGCATGAAGGGAAACAAGATCGCTTAGTAATATTTTCATTTTTAGAGAGTCTGAAAAGGGCTCAAAGAAAACTCCAGGGGGATAATTTTCTCAGTTAATCCAAACGAGATCGAAAAGAATAAATACAATCTCATTGGATGTTTCTTTTGAATTTTAAAGCGAGCTTGAATGAAAACAAAACATGCTCATTAGGGAGTCCCGAGGGTAAGGCATATGATGATGGTGAATCAAAATAATGAGGCTTTATCTCGTAATCATGATAGGAATAAAAATGACTCCCAAGCCTATAGTTATTACTGACAACATGGACGCCAAAAATACAACAAGGATCTACCTAGGGCATCCATGTGAAGGTAGGCTCTACCACGTAATTATGACACTTCTAGAGAAACAATGAAGGTTTTGTGTTGCACTTCGGTGGGGTCAATCCTATGGAAAAGCAGAAAAGACAACAAGATGCATAAAGTGGGAATGGAATCCTAACTTATATGAATTTTTTTTGAAAAAATGACTTTTACCAAAGGATACAAAAAAAGTGACCAAACTCAAAAAATTTACCAAACCAAAAGATTAAAAACACCGGGATGACCAATAGAAAACTCAGAAGTGAAAACAAGTGATCACCAAGCCAGTAAAAACGACAAAGGGGGTCAAAAAGGAGAAAAAAGGGCCAAAAAAGTCTATAAATATAAGTGGACAACTCATTTTTACCATTGGAATTTGAAAATCAACCAAAAGGTGAAAATACCCCTTTGTTAAAAGAGTAGATTTTGGGATCTTCAGTGGATGAAATGACCTTCTGATTGGACCAAGTAAGTACAAATCACTCCCACTTTCAATTCAATTCCTTATTTATGCTTTAATTTAGTGTTTTGAGGGGGCGTGCTCTTTGATGCAGGAGCATCGCTAACAAAGCAAGCGAAAAAATGGAAGGACAGCTGGATATGCACCAATGCACATTTTGAGAATGTTTTGAATTTGGAAGGATGAAGCATTAATGTAATATCTGGAAAATATATTTTTTCTTTTATGGTTTGGAGATTGTAACACAGATTTTGAGTGGTTGCTCTCATCTATTTTTTGGAGGCAATTAATGTAATGAATGTAAAGTATGTGTAGACTTTAATTCGATTAGATAGCTTAGAGCTATAGAGGGGAAAACTCTAGAAATCTCCCTCGTATGTATTGTAATGTATTCATTATTATCAATTGTAAGAATAGAGTTGTAGAGTAAGAGAATAGAAGAGCAGAGAAGAACATAAACTGTAGAAGTTGTATAAGCAGATAGCTATTTCTATAGAACCCATGTACATAAGCACTTGAATTAATTTAAGGATGCTTTGACTCAATTTCATGGTGTTGTGATGAATACTGTTTGCATCTATTGAATGGTATGTTTACAGTTTGCTTATATTCTTTGTTATGCATTTGTTTCAATGCTTTGTGTGTATGATTTCATGTTGAATGTATGAAGTCCGTCATAGGAAGAATATGAGTTTCAATTGTTCCTTGTCTTGAGAATTCCTGCAAGAAGTGCAGTGAAAGTCTGCAAGGAGTGCGTTGACAAGTTTCTGAGTTTTACCTCAGAAAATAGCAGGAGAGATACCGTTGTTTTTCATGTCAGCAGAAGTGCAAGTATAGCATAGAGCCGTGCAAGGTTTTCACATGCAGGTTGAGGTCTTAGACCTTTTTTAACTCAATGAGTGGTTGAAGAGCTACTGTCGCAAGGAGTGCATATAATTGGAGAACTCAGATTATCAGAGATTATCGTGAAGCTGTAAGGAATGCAGGCATAATCCCTTGGAATCCTTGAGTTTGCAGCCAGAACTAAGCTCAAGAGGGATAGAGACTTCAAAGTGTTCGAAGGAAGACAAGGGCTGAAGTCACCTTGCAAAAACCAAGTTCAGAAGGAAGACACCAGTTGTTTTTCCAGGAAGTATTGAGAACTTGAACAGACGGTTGGAATTTTCAGAAGTAGAACTATCAATTTTCCATGGATCATTGGATCTAGTGGATCAACGGAGAAGTTAAGGTTGAGTTTCTGTCAACACTCATAAGATCAGGAGAAATAGTCATCGTTAGATCTGGATCAGCGGGAGCCGTTGATCTTTTGGTTTCAGATTTTGACATTTCGGGAGTTGGAGTGTGGAGAAGGTCGTGACTTGGAAATCTTGAGTTGCGAAATCCTGATACGCCAAATTCCGATACCATCTGGACTGTCAGATCGTGGGAATCTTAGAGCCGTCGATCCGAGGAGAAGAAGTCACGAGTTCAGATTTCGGGAAGGGGAGAAGAGATCGCATTGAGAACTCGTAAGTTGCGAAATCCCGACGCGCTGAGAGGTGGACCCCAGGAATTGACTGAGGTCACATGGTTGAGACATAAAGGGGGGAATTAAAGATCCGTAAGTCCATTTCGGGGCTTCGGGAGATGAAGGAGTGAGAGGGGCTTGCAATAGGAATCGCGAAGTCGTGAAACCTGAAACACCTTTTCGGGTGAAGGTTGTGGTCACATCGATTGGTCACATGGAGTGGAGGTTCATGCCTAGTGCTTGTTCGCATAGGTGAAACTTCTAAGAATGACCTGTGGTTATATGTGTGAAGGTTCCAGTTGGAGCTAAAGATCCATTTCGGCTCAAGGAAGTAGAAATATCCAAAGACCGGGAGGTCACGCAGAACCTGTTAAGGTAGGGGTGCCGCGTCAGGTGGTATCAGAGCTTACAATCATTGTTTTTTGTAAGCAAGAGGAGACAAAAGGAAAGTTGTGATTTAAATTTTGTGTGGAATAGATTTAAACAATGCCGCCAATGAGACGTCAAGATAGACCCATGCCCGATCTAGCCGTGGAAAGGGAAATGCGAGAACTTCGTGCTCGATTAGATTCTATGGAGACAACACAGATACAAACAAATTATACTGGAGATGTAGGTGAATCCGAAAATGAGAATGAAGCAAGACCCGAAGAAGAGGAGGTTGCAGTCAAAGATGCTGTAGAGGAACGTCTCTTCAAAGCTATTGAAAGAATAGGGGCTAGAGAAAAAATGGACATCCCAATGTATGAAGACAACTTAGACATTGAGGAGTTGCTAGATTGGTTTAGGGATCTGGATAAATACTTTGACTATGAGGATATTGGAGATGATAAGAAAGTAAAACATGTTCTCACTAGACTGAAAGGGCATGCAACACTGTGGTGGGATGAACCGCAGACTGAAAGGCATTGCAAAGGAAAGCAAAGAATCAAAAGCTGGGATAGGATGGTATAAAAGATGAAAGCCAAGTTTATACCCATAGATTACCAAGTTAATTTGTTTCGAAGAATGTAGAATTTGAGACAGAAGGTGATAACAATGAAGGAATACACTGAGGAGTTTTACAGAATCAACATTAGAGATAGTTATCATGAGAGTGATGATGAAAAAGTTGCCAGATACATGAATGGATTGAGATATGAAATTCAATACGAGATGAGCATGGTGACAATTAGAAATGTGGAAGATGCTTATCAAATTGCTTCAAAGGAAAAAGTGAAATTGGCCCGAAAGCAAGGTCAAAGGGGAAGAGGTAGAAGTCAGAGTAGAGACAAAGCAGTTTCCCAGGACAAAGTACAGAAGCCCAAGGATGAAGAAAAGAAACCTCATAACCACCTAGAAAGGGGAGGGAGTTCACAAGGAGGACAATATGCTATTAGGAACACTTTTCCTCGAGGAAGAGGAAGAGGAAGAGGAAGAGGCAAAGGAGGTGAAATAAAGTGTTTTGTCTGTGGAAAGATCGGACACAAATATTTTGAATGTCCTGATAGAAAAAGGGATGGAGGAGGTGAAGCTCACATTTCAGAAGATTAGAGGTGAAATATTGAGGCAAAATATGCAGAAGGTGGAATATCTTTAATGATAAGAAAAATTCTCTTGAAGCCAGAGAAAGAGATAGAGAATCCAGTCCAAAGAAACAGTTTGTTTATAACTACTTGCAAGATCAAGGATAGGGTATGCAAGGTGATAGTGGACAGTGGAAGCACAGATAATCTAGTATCCACATAAATGGTGGAGAATATGGAATTGGAGATAGTTGCACATCCGAGCCCATACAAGGTTTCGTGGTTGCAAAAAGTATATAAGGCAACAATGACTAAACAATGTTTAGTTGAATTTAAGATAGGGGGTTACAGAGATGAGATTTTATGTGATGTTATTCCCATGAATGTTTGTCATATTTGTTGGGGAGACCATGGAAATATGACATAAATGTTGTTCATGATGGAAGAAAGAACACATACACCTTGGAGAAGAATGGTAGGACACATATGTTGCTGCCAATTGAAGATAAGAAGGTGAAGGAAGAAACGATAAATAATATACTTCTCATGAGTGGGAAGGAACTTCTGGATGAAGTCAAGAAATATGAAGAAACACAGTTTGTTGTGGTAAGAAAACCTAGAGTCATCTTGACCGGTACCTTGATAGATGATCTACTTGAGGAAATTCAGGAAATGCTTGAGAATTTCACTGATATAGTGGTGGACGATTTACCTTGTTCATTGCCACCCATCAGGAGTATAATCCATCACATCAACCTTATACCAGGAGCAAGTTTGCCAAACAAAACAGTGTACAGACTGATGCCGCAGGATAATGAAGAGGTTAAGAGGAAAGTCCAAGACTTGATGGACAAAGGGTTGGTTAGAGAAAGCTTGAGTCCATGCGCTGTGCCAATAGTGTTATGTCCAAAGAAGGATGGTGGATGGAGACTGTGTATAGACTCGAGGGCTATAAACAAAATCACCATCATGTATAAAATTCCTTTACTGATGATGGATGACTTAATGGATTGCTTGAGTGGGGCAAAGTGTTTTTTAAAAATTGATTTGAAAAGAGGATATCATCAGATCAGAATGAGGGAAGGTGATGAATGGAAGACAACATTCAAGACGAATGAAGGACTGTATGAATGGCTTGTCATGCTGTTTGGTTTGACAAATGCGCCAAGTACTTTTATGAGATTGATGAACGAAGTCTTGAAAGATTTTATTGGAAAATTTGTATGTGTACCTTGATGATATATTGATCTTCAGTAAGACTGAAGAGGAACATTTGAGACATTTATCTTTAGTGATGAGGAGGTTACAACAAGAGAATTTGCTGATAAATTTGAAGAAGTCATCTTTCATGAAGAGAGAGCTCGTTTATTTAGGTTTTGTGATCTCTTCGAATAAGTTGAAGATGGATCCTGAGAAAGTAAACATGATCAAAGAATGTCCATCACCAAGGAATATCTTTGAAGTTAGAAGCTTCCATGGATTAGCCAATTTTTACAGGAAGTTCATCAGAAAGTTTAGTGGGATTAGTGCATCAATGATGGACACAGTCAAGAAAAGACATAAATCTTTTCATTGGATAGATGAAGAAGAAAAAAGTTTCAAGTTTTTAAAGGAGAAGATAATTGGACATCCATTTCTGGTTTTTCTAGACTTCAGTAAAACATTTCAAGTGAGATGTGACGCAAGTGGATTTGTGATTGGAGTAGTCTTAAGTTAAGACAATAGACCATTTGCCTACTTCAGTGAAAAGATGAATGATGCCAAAAAGAATTATTCCACGTATGATAAGGAGTTTTATGCAATCATACAGACGTTGACGAAATGGAGGAACTACTTGGTTCCGAAAGAGTTCTTTTTGTACAGCGACAACCATGCTTTACAATTTGTAACCAGATAGGAAAAATTGAACCAGAAACATGCAAAATGGGTTGAATTTATGCAAAACTTTACTTTGTTATAAATCACATTTATGGAACTGCTAACAAGGTTGTTGATGCATTTAGTAGGAAATGTTTGATTTTGCAGGAGTTTCATGTGAAGACCTTAGGTTTTGATAGCCTTAAGGATATGTACAGAGATGATTCAGATTTTAAGGATGCTTATGAAGCATGTGAGAATCCTATTCTGAGAGACAGAAGCCAATGGATTGAATACTTAATTCAGGATGGATTATTATTCAAAGGAAATCAGTTGTGTATCTCGAAGAGTTCTATGAGAGAAAATCTTTTGAAAGAAAAACATAGTGGGGGATTGGCTGGACATTTCGTCCATGAAAAAACATTTGCACAACTGAATAGTTTATATTATTGGCTAGGGATGAGGATGGATGTTAAGAAGTTTGTGAACAGGTGTAGAATTTTCTAGCATGCAAAGGGGAAAAGACAGAATACAGGCTTGTATCAACCATTGCCAGTACCAGAGAGGTCGTGGGACATGGTAAGCATGGATTTTGTGTTGGGACTGCCATAGAAACAAAGAGGTTGTGATTCCATATTCGTGGTAGTCGGAAAATTCTAAAAAATGGCACATTTCATTCCATGTCAGAAAACCAGTGATGCAACACACATTGCAAACCTGTTTTTCAAAGAAGTTGTTTGACTTCATGGCTTACCCAAGAGTATTGTTTCGGATCGAGACGCCAAATTTATTGGTCATTTCTGGAGGAAACTGTGGAAGAAGTTGGGGATGAATTTATCTTTTAGCTCAACATGTCACCCTCAGACGGATGGACAAACTGAGGTAGTAAATCGAACCTTGGAAGACTTGTTGACGAATTTAGTAGCTGAACATCACAGTCAGTGGGATCAGATTTTGCCGCAAGTGAAATTTTCATATAATGACTCACCTAACCAGAGCACAAGACAAAGCACATTCTAGATAATGTATGGAATGAAACCAAGAGGAGTATCTGAGTTGAGAGACTTGGAAAAACATGAGTACAAAAGTGTTGGAGCAGGATTTTTTGCAGCAGAGATGCAAGAGCTCGATAGTAAGATCAGAGAGCGGTTGCAGAGTTCCAACCAAGAATATAAGGGCATAGCATATCAACACCGAAGAGAGCTTCAGTTCAAAGTGGGAGATTTAGTTTTAGCACACCTAAGAAAATAAATATTTCCAAGGGGAACGTATAACAAGATGAAAATGAAAAAGATAGAACGGTGTAAAATTATGAGAAAATTTGAGGCAAATGCTTATGAGATAGAATTGCCAGATGGTGTGGGAATTTCACCCATATTCAACGTAACAGATCTGTATCCTTATAGAACAGATGAATCAGATGGGGAAGAGACTCATAAGGAAGTTCAATGGGTCGAACAGATGCCTGTAGCTGAAATGTCGCAGATGGAAAAGATCATTGATTAGAGAGTTAGCAAGAAGACCCGAAGAAAGATGTATTTTGAATACTTTCTAAAGTGGAAGGGACACTCAATTGAGGATGCCAGTTGGGAAAGTGAATCAAATATCCAAAAACATGGACAAATGGTGCAAGAGCTCATGGATAGGAGCCCATGAATTTTTTAGCTAGAGGAGTATGATGCAGGAGCATCACCAACAAAGCAAGCGAAAAAGCAGAAGGACAGTTGGATACACACCAGGGCACATTTTGAGAATGTAATATCTAGAAAATATATTTTTGCTTTTATGGTTTGGATATTGTAACGCAGATCTTGAGCGGTTTCTCTCATCTGTTTGTTGGAGGAAATTAATGTAATGAATGTAAAGTAGATTTAGACTTTAATTCGATTAGATATCTTAGAGTTGTAGGGGGGAAAACTCTAGAAATCTCCCTCGTATGTATTGTAATGTATTCATTATTATCAATTGTAAGAATAGAGGAATAGTCGCAATTAGATCTGGATCAACGAGAGCCGTTGATCTTGTAGTTTCAGACTTCGACATTTTGGGAGTTGGAGTGTGGTGAAGGTCGTGACTTGGAGATCTTGAGTTGCAAAATCCCGATATGAAAAATTATGATACAATCTGAACCGTCAGATCGTGGGAAGCTCAGGGCCATTGATCCGAGGAGAAGAAGTCATGAGTTCGGACTTCGGGAAGGGGAGAAGAGATTGCATCACGAACTCGTAATTTTTGAAATCCAAATGCGCTCGGAGGGGGACCCTAGGACTCGACTGAGATCACATGGTTGAGACATAAAGGGGGTAATTAAAGATCTGTAAGCCCATTTCGGGGTTTCAGGAGTTGAAGGAGTCAGAGGGACTCACAATAGGAATCACAAAGTCGCGAAACTCGAAATACATTTTTGGGTGAAGGTTGTGGTCACATCAGTTGGCCACATGGAGTGGAGGTTTGTGCCTTGTTCGCACAAGTGAAACTTATAAGAAGGACCTGTGGTTATATGTGTGAAGGTTCCAGTGGGAGATAAAGAGCCATTCCTTCTCAAGGAAGTAGAAAGATCCAAAGACCATGAGGTCACACAAAACCTACTGAGGTAGGGTTGCTACATCACTTTTGTAAAAAGAGTGGCCCTGCGTGTACGCGGGTTGTCCGAGGCCAGCACGTGTATGTACTCGGGTAGGAAACTAACAACCAATGTACATACGCCACTGTGTACAAAACAACCCGCGTACACCGTGGTAGACTTTGAAAACATAAAATGAAAGTATTGATTCTCCTCCATTTTTTCCATGAAACAAGATGTATGTTCATTGGAGAGAGAGAGAGCATGAGGAGTTCGATGTCTTGGTCGAAGAGGACCCTGTAGCCATTGCTGCACTGAAACAATGTGGGTTATGGAATTTCTTCCAGTGTTAGTTTATGAGGGCACAACTGAGGTTGCTTAATACTCTTGTGGAGTATTGGCATCCTGATGCAGAGGCCTTTATGCTAGAGGGTCAATCACTGACCCCAACCACAGAGGACATATACTTCTTGACTGGCCTCTCAAGAAGAGGGGAACCAGTTAACTTAAGGACTTTTCCTCCAGGGCCTTTCAAAATCGAGGACTACATTCAGATGTACTGTGAGGCCGACACTGAGAAGGTAGGTTCTCAGGTGCCAATCCACAAGATCACCAGCTTATCAACCCTTCACCAGGCCTCCCAGGAACACATGCAGTGTGTCATTTAGTGTTTGGAGGCCACCATCTTTGACTGGAATACAACCATGCTGGTATGCATGAAGAGACATCTTACAGAGTGTCAACGACGCACTAACAAGAACTTTAGGTTCGGTACCATTTTGTGCTCCTTCTTCTTTGAGAGGGTGCCCAGTCTCAGTCCCATAGAGACGGTATGGGGCTATGTAGCCTCCTTCCCAGTAGTGAGAAGGTGGGTAGCATTGTTGCCTCGACAGGGTTGAGGGAGTACCATAAAGGCCTTCGATGAATTTTTTTTTGACTGGCGGGAATGTCAGATCCCAGTGATCAAGGATTACCCATATGCAGGGATGAAATTCGCCAGAGATCCGGACATGCATATGCCTCCCGACGAGGAGTGAGGCAAGATAGGTAACATATTTTTTAAATTTTATTTAATTTTTAAATTTTGATATATATCATTTTTATGTGTGTATAGAGTATTGATTCGTGTATCTATTGTGTACAGATGTGGGGCTTGTGCGACCAACAGAATTTTCCAGGACTCAACGATGTCCTCAACCTGAGGCAGGACCAGCAGCACCTGGAGGACCAATAGTTGCAGGGGGAACTCTAGCCAGAGAAGTTGACAGAGTTCCGTGACGAGTGGAGCGCAACGTCATTGTGCTCAGTCGTGCTGTACCTGTGGCCAAGATCTATGATCTCCCCTCTGCTATGCAACCTCATGTAGTGGGGGTACCTTAGACTTGGTCCATTTATTCCGACGTTTGTCCTATGTCGTTGTACACTATAGCAGGTCCAATAGGCCTCATCCTTAGATAACATTAAACCGTTGATGTGTTGAGGAAATTTTTTGTATTATATATATTTTTTGAGGGCATAAGCCCAACGATGTATACTGATTACTTTTGAGGCTTTCATGCCCACCTATGTACTCACGACACTAATTTGGACATATATATATTTACATCTTTTTTATCTTATGGATGAATTTTTACAAATGTATTTACATGTGTATGTGTGTGATTTTCTTTTATGTGTGTGCAACATGCCAATCTAAAATTTGCTTAGCTATAGTATCTATTAGATGATTCAATCTCCTAGGAACATGGATATATGTAATGTAATTGAACGATCGTTCTAAGAGATGTACCCTAAGGAATTGTTGGTGTAGAGTGGGATCATAAACACGATAGACCCCATTTAACTGTGACACCACCAACTGAGCATATAAGTAGACCTGGAGGCGATAAATACCCTGTGACAAAGCATCACGAAGTAATTCTATCACTGCGTTGTACTCGACAACATTGTTTGTAGCGTCACCTAAACAAATGCCTCCAGAAGATAACAACTGGCCTCCAGGTGAGAAAATCACCCAAGTTGCGGAAGAAAGCCTTTGACTGTGCCAACTAGCTCCGTACGCAAACCCAAAATAAACCTTTGATTCACTTGACATATGCCATAGTGAAAAAAGAAGACATAAATAACTACACATCCACAAAAAAAGACCAAAATGTATAAGAAGCTATACATATATACAATAAGTCACCCATGTGACCAACCAAGAAGTAATACTTATTAAGGTAGAGCCCATTTCTAGGCTCCGCCAAGGCATTTCCTCAAAATCAACTAGACGGTAAGCGCCCTTCTCTAAGACCTCTTTCAAAATGAATGGTCTGAACCACATGGGTTTGAACTTGCCTTCACCCAGAGGATCTTTGTCTTGATCATAGACCAGGACAAGATCGCCTTCGAAAAAAATACGAGAATGAACAGACCGATCATATTGACACTTGACTTGTTGCTTATGAGACTCATTGGATAAGGCTGCATCACGACACTGCTCAAGATATAGAAGGTGTTCCTCAAGTGGTGAAGTGTTCGACAATAATTCCACTACCAACTTTAAAGAAGGAATATGACACTCAATAGGTAAGACTGCTTCCATCCCATATATGAGTTGAAAAGGTGAAAAACCATTGGCAGTCTTCACAGATATTTAGTAGGTCCACAATGTTGAATATATCATAAAATGCCAATTTGACTTGGCAGAATTGATCGTCTGATGAAGAATAGTCTTGAGAGACTTATTCTCAGCTTCAACTTGACCATTCGATTGTGGGTAATAAGGTGAAAAATGTTCTTGTTTAAACCTGAGCTTTGACGTTAATTAAATCATCATTTTCTTTTGGAAGTGACTTCCATGGTAATTGACAATCTCCTTCAGGATACCGAACCTTGCTACTATCTGATTAAAAATGAAAAGAGTTGTTGTTTCACCATAATTGTTGAATGCTGGCATAACTTCAACCCACTTGGTGAAGTAGTCTACGAATACAATGATGTAACGATGCCCCCAGAATGAATCCAGGTGAAATGTAGTAAATTCAATCCCCTACTTGGTGAAAGGAACAACAACAATGACAAGAAACATAGGAGAAGGATGTGCCCGCATCTTTCGACATAAGATCTGGCATGGGTGGCACTTCTTGACCGCTTCCACATAATACTTGATTAATGAGGGCCATAAGTAACCTACACGTAGAATATTTTGGGTTGTTTCCAACCCATACAAATGACCGCCACATGCTCCAATGTGAAAATCATTCAAAACGAGCTCTGTCTTTTCGTGGATAAGACATCACCGAAGAATGAAATCTATGCCTCAATGATACATAGTGTCAAGTATAAGATAGTTACGCGCTTGATGTCGAATTCGTGGACTCTCATCGTGGGAAGCAGAAGGGGGTCACTTCAAGTTCTAGAGATACACAAGTATATCTCCATACTCTTTGGTCATGATATCACTAGACTCGACCGGAAGTTCTGAAATGAGTTCAACAAAGACCAAATACTTTTTGGATTTCGCGGAAACAAAATCCAAGTCAAATTCTTATAAGATGAATATTCATCTACTAATATTTCTGCCAAAGACCCATCGTGTTAACACATATTGGAAATGGTTGACGACGACAATGACCGTGGTCTTGTGAAGAAAAATGTAGTGACGAAACCGTTAGACATCATGAAGAGCTGCCAAAGTAAGTTTCTCAACATGATAATAGTTGAGTTTCAGTCCAACCAGGCCTTAGCTAAGGTAATATATAGCGTGCTCCTCAAGCATATCATCTTCTTGAGCCAAGACCATGCCGATGGTCGACTCTGTAGTAGCCAAATACAACAAGAAATATTTGTTATAATCAGGAGGCTGGAGCAGAGGAGTAGACGTCAAGGCACGTTTCAACGCTTCAAAGGAGCACTGAGCAGCTTCATCCCAACAAAATGGGACCCCTTTTTTCAGAATACACATAAACCCTTTAGTGATCTCGACGTAATTTGTGACAAAACATCGAATAAAATTCGCTTTCCCTTGTAAGCTCTGAAGTTGGGGTATCGTGCACTGGAGAGGAAATTGAACTATCACCTCAACCTTGAGAGGATTTACCATGACCCTTGTTTTCGATACAATAAAATCTAAAATATGACCTGACGTCACGTAGAAACTACACTTGTTAGGATTCAAGCAAATCCTATAGAAACAACATCTCTTGAAGATTAGTCAAAGATGGGTGGGATGATTAGATCTCTTGCAAGAACGTGATGCTAGATCATCAGGATACACCTCGACTATGTGTTTGAGGTCGTGAAAAGAGAATGACATGGCCCATTGAAAGGTGGATTCAGTATTCTTC
This sequence comes from Picea sitchensis, assembly GCA_010110895.2. Classification (NCBI taxonomy): domain Eukaryota; kingdom Viridiplantae; phylum Streptophyta; class Pinopsida; order Pinales; family Pinaceae; genus Picea; species Picea sitchensis. Next base: position 283 of record SNQJ01S0149576.1, on the reverse strand, counting down.
AGGATAAAAGGCATCTTATGATACGTGAAGGTACCCCAAGGACAAATAAAATCCATTTTATGTTGGTCCTTGGGTTTGATTTGAATCTGATTGGATCCCGAGAAACCATCCATGAATGAAAAGACCTCACATCCTGCGCATTTATCGACAATATAATCGATAAATGGGGTATGGAAATTGTCTTTCAGACAAGATTTATTAAAATCACGAAAGTCCATACACACGTGAATCGTGTTGTTAAGGTCCTAACCCGCACATAGGTAGATCAATGTATTCGGATGTA
>SNQJ01S0149575.1:0-11887 GCA_010110895.2 Picea sitchensis | reverse complement strand
ATATTGCATTGTTGTTGTCTTGTTCCGGGCAGGTGTTTTCATTTGGGCATACACTTCATTTATTGGCTGATTAGCCAGACTTTCTGACCTTGGTGGTAACCTGTGAGGAGGAACTTTTCCCTTGACATTTATACTTTGACCTCTTCAAAACCCCAAGTTACCGGGGACGTCTCCCCTGGGTTAACCTCCCTAAATAGAAAGAACCTCCCCATTGAGGTGACATTGGGTAGGGAAGGTTCTTGTTACACCAGTTTGGCCTCAATCCTCTAGCCTTTAGACCTAGCTACAAACTTTGAGATAACAGGTTACATAGACAAAACCACTCATTTTTCTAGCTCCCTATTATTATCCCCATTTTTTACAAGATTTTTTAATATGATACACTTTCTTATCATTATTGACACTACCCACATTTATAAAGATCTATATTACATATTCCATATATAGAGAGAGAGAGATCTTATTTTTATGCCATTAAATTTGTATTGCCTCACCCATCTAGAAAAAATATTGTATGGTACACATGTACATACCAAGATCCACACATCAAAAAAAATTTGATTGACTATGTTAAGATCCTTAAACTTGGTATTAATGTTTGATCTCATAATTTTATGGGTTTGTTGACTTTATTAATTTAAAAATGATATAAAACTAGCATTAAAAAATGTGCAAAAATAGTGGCACACAAGAACTAACTACTATTTACAACAATGCAATTTTTTTTCAAGAAATTGTGTCCTTTCACCGAGAGGAACTTTACAACCTAGTATGGAGGATATGTCACATACATAATGTTAAATTAAAAAAAAAGAAAAAATTATAGTTTGGATATATGGTTATAAATACAAGTTCAATAATATATAATTATTATTATTTTAAAGATGTCTTCTTTTCTTCATGACATATGCTCCCATTCAAAGATAACCCAAAACCTTTCATTGGTTATTATAGGGAGAATGAGGTAATATGCTGAGATTTTACAAATGTTGAAAATTTAGTGTCAATCTCTTCAAAGAGTTCATCAAAGTCAATGTTTGATTCTCTAATTCATTTACGTAAGGGTATCCCATGACACCCACTGAGTGCATGTGCTCCTTGGGAAGATTTGACAATGGATGGAGGAAGAGAACAAGGAAGAAAGTAATCAATTGGAAGAAAAAATAAATTTGGGGTGTCGGAAGGATCATCTTGGGCCCACAAAGGTGATGCACGACACCAAAGGGGAACACACCTTACTTTCCTTAGGAAAATTTATAGAGACTTGGGTTTCATTTGGGAAAGGGGGGGGAACTTGGGAGCATGCGCAAGGAGTGGATTAATTTTCCATTGGAAACATGAGCATGCCAAAGAGGTTGGAATACCCCATTAACACACTCACAAGGATGCACGACAATCGAAATTAAGACACAAAAGGAAAAGGGAACACAGCCAAGGATGGTTGCACCAGTCCAAGAGATAAATGATTGATGGGTGCATGAGCTTTGGATGGGTGCACTAGGTTCATGGAAAGGCCCTATGAGTTGTTACAGTGAGGCCCTTGGAGCTCCTATAAGAGAAAGGGAACATAACCAAAGGAGGCATAGAGAATTTTGGAAAGAGATTAGGAGAGAAAGTATGAGGCAAGTCTACGATAACAAACTGAGGCAGAGTTGCCAAGATGGAAGAAAATTATCCAAGAGTTGTATTTTTTGGAAGGTTTTGGGGAATTATGAAAATGTAGGTTTGTGGGGGAATGCATTAGACAAAACCACAATATTTTTTAGCTTGGTGAAAGTTTACAGAAATGAAACGAAAACAAGTCTATGGTTGTGGGAACATCTAATGTGCACTGTAGGTGGTTGCGGAGATGGTTACACCAAAGATTATGTGCAAGATGAATATGTTCTTGATTTTCTTGGTGAGGTGAGGTGAGTCATTTGACTTTTCCATGTTGTAAAATGAGTCAATAGTGGTCATTGTAACTATTTTTCAATAACAAAGACTTAGTTGGGTGTTAGGTATGATTTGTGAAACCCACACTATTTCTATGTTTTTCTTCATTTTGTTCCATAGTTGTTCTCTTGAATGCTCATGTTCATGAATGAATGATTAAATAAGACTAATTGTTAAACTGTGTTAACAATTTTCTAAGTAAGAAAATTTTACACCAGAGGAGGAGTGTGATTCAACGATAGCCTGGAACATAGTATAGGTATGCTCTAGGTGAAGAGGTGTAGTATGAATGAAGTATTCTTTGTGTGCCAAGATACCAAGTAAGAACCATCGTGGTGCAGCATGCCCTCAAAAGGTGAACGAACGCAAGATCCTTTCAAGTGTCTCGTGGGGTCGTGATAGGTGGTATCAAATAATATTTGTCTCTTCAACACTACTACATCCAAAATGGTGGAGGGGGAAGGGGCACACTTGTTTGGTGAAGAAGTCTAGGAACATGCTCAGTGAGGGTTTGCTGAAGAGACCCATCGTAGAGGAAAACTGAGTGCAAAATTGGTGGGTTGTGAAAGGATTGAGTTATAGACATAACTTATGTGAAGACCTGGGAGCATTCCTTGAGCAGGAAAATAACATATTTTTTAGGGTCAATTAAGCATGTGGGAAAATAAGACGAACAAAGGAATGTCATAGACCCGACTCTAGAAGTAACCATAGAGTTGATCAAAGAATTTTGAGGAAGTCTTGAGATGAACTCTTGGATGCCTTGGAAAACCCTTCATGAGTAAATTGAAGATACTTAGAGGGCCATCCATGGCTAATGACAGTGACACCTAAAGAGAGCCCAAGACCGAAAGGATGAAGGACCTGATTGCTACCTTGGAGAGGACTACCGAGCAGATGGCAGGAACATTGTGCCAATATGGTGAGAAGGTCAACCTGATGGAGACTGAGATGGACAAGATGAGGTGTGGGCTTAACCAAGCCATTCATAAGTCCCAATAAACTATACATGTGATGAACAACACCTTAGCGAATGACATTTAGTATAGACTCAATGCAGCAGAGGACACACTTTCCACAATCACATAGAGGTTGAGGGCCCAAGATGACACCATCCCATTGTTGATGTGAGATTTGGATAATAGATAGATATATATTGTCATGTTGATGTGGATCAAGATAAAGGAACTTGATCCATATGATGAAACTCACAATGCTAAGTTGTTTGGAAACTTCTTTTGGTACATTGAGTAGTTGAATGGAAGTTCAGAATCCGGATGGATCCAAGGTGAATTCTCTAGTTATTTTCTTGACAAGAACTGCTAAGCTTTGGGGGAGGAACCGAGTGGAAGAATCGGTAGTTGGGGGAACCATTGAGAAGATTGAAAATTTGGAAGAGATGAAGGAATCCTTGAAGGCATAGTTTTGTCCTAGGAACCAAGCATGGATCACAAAGAATCAATTATTGGCCCTCAAGCACACTGGTAATATCCAAGACTACATCAAGGATTTCACAAGACTTGTGTTGGAGATAAAATATATGTTCGAAGAAAATAGACTTTTCTACTTCATGAATGGTCTTTAATCGTGTGTGTAGAGTGATCCATGATGATAGAATTTGTAGAAAATTGCAACAATGATTGTTGTAGCGGATAAATTGTTGGAATTTCAAGGTGAATTGAAGAAAGGTCCTAGGAATAGTGAGGACACCCAAGTTGAGAATAAGAAGCAAGGGAAGGGGAAAAATAAGGACAAAGGAAATAAGAAGTTGTCCAAGGGAGACAAAGATAGTTCCAAGCAAATGAAGGCAATGAAAGAGAATAGCCAATTTCATGTTGGATTTGTGCCAAGGAGAACTATGTGAATAATTGCCCCTTGAAATAGAATTTGAATGCTTTGGAGAAGGAAGACAAACCATACATTGGATTCTTGTAGGTCTTGAATTTTTTCATGGAGGATGAATCCATGAAGAGACAAGATAAATATGAGACGAAACTTTTCTATGTGTAGGCCAAACTCAATGGGAGGTCAATGTTAAGCATTGTGGAAAATGGGGTGATTCATAACTTATTGAGGGAAGACATGGTGCAGAGGCTTGGGTTACAGCCTCAAATGACATAAAAAAACCTTCAAGATAGACAACACATTCGTGGAAAGAGGTGTTGGTGTGGCCAAGGAATTATTTTTGAAGCTTGGTGATTAGTGCAATAAGATGAGTTTCACCATTTTTCCCATGGACTATTTTGAAGTTGTGTTAGAAAAAGATTTCATGAAGAAGGAAAATGAAACATTAGTTCCTCAAATGAATAGTTTGGAAATTTTCTCAATACAAACTCCATGTTTGATTCCTACCATAAGGAGGAAGGAAGGAGGCACATGGATGCCTTCCTTGCATATGGTTGTTTCACACAATCAATGTAATCAACCTTCTAGAGACAAACTTGGATGATGTGGGGTGATGGTTGGACAATATAACACAGAGAACGAAAGGAATATCATGTTAGTGGAATGAATTATTTTCTATGCTGAAGAGATATGTGGATATTTGGCTAAGAGATTGGCTAGATTCGTTGATTTCTATTTGGAAGTTAATTTTTGGGGACGAAAATCAGAGGAAGTAAAAAAAATGAAGATGTCAAAGTATTTCCTCGAATAGGAGTAGAAACCATTTGTAGACCAAGAGGATGTGAGGGAGAAAAAACATCCTTGGTGTAAGAGAACAAGGGAAGGGGTCAATTCCTCCTATGGAGAGCTTGGAAATGGTGAATGGTTGTATGACCTTGACCTAGAACAACTCATGGAAAAGTGTGAAGGAGAGATTGGTTTGAGTGTACCGCTACTTATGTACATAACACAAAAGTATGGTGAAACTTCACCGATCGCATTGGGATGGATTAGGGATGAGGGAGATGGTTCAATCATCCATTCGCATTAACCTTAAAACTAGATGTAACACGTTGGCTCGTTCTCTTGATGGGAAGCAGTGAGGCCAATGGGGTGCCTTGGTGAAAATTGTTGAGAATGTAGTGGGTGACTTAACATATTGGAGGAAATGAAGAGTTGTGAATGTGATGATATTGCAAACATAAACAAATTTTTGAATGTGAATATGTGAGTTTTTGAAACAGAGTCGCGACGATTGGATTATCTACCCAATTAACCAAAGTCACAAGAGTATCTAATGCACAAAATCATGGGAAGATAGAACAAAGTATGGAAGCAACAAAAATTCAGAATGCAGGGACACTTCGCAGACTCATGTACCTTCCTAAGGGGAGTTTTTCTTTGACAACAATAATTGAGGAAGAAATGGTCATTGAGTGGTGACGAGATACAAATATGGGAAGAGATTCCATGTAAGTCGATAGATTTTTTCAAGGATGGAAACAACTTGGAGTGGGGGAGGATGTAAGGGTATCCCATGACACCCACTGAGCGCATGTACTCCTTGGGCAGATTCGACAATGAACAGACGAAGAGAAAAAGGAAGGGAGTGATCAATTGGAGGAATGAAGAAATTTGGGGTGTGGTAAGGAGCACCTTAGGTGCACAATGGCGATGTGTGGAACCAAGGGGGCACACACCTTACTTTCCTTAAAAGGATTGAAAAAGAATTGGGTTGTGTTTAAGAAAGGGTGGGGCAACTTGGGAGCATGCCCAACGAGTGGACTTGTCTACCCTCTGCAACATGGGAACACCAGAGAGGTTGGACAACCCCATCGACACACTCACAAGGAGTTATTACAATCGAAAAGAAGAGGGCACAAGGAAAAGGGTGTGCGCCCAAGGATGGGGCACGCTAGTCTAAGAGATGAATGATTGATGGATGCATGAGATTTGGATGGGTGCACCAGGTCCACAAAAGGGCACGATGATTTGGTTGAGTTTGGTTTAGCGAAGGGGTGTGACACACCCAAGAGACAAAATGTTTTGAACAAGTGACCCTTGGAGGTTAAGCTATAAGAGCAAGGGTGCACAACTAAAGGAGGCATAGAGAATTTTGGTTAGAGATTTGGAGATAAATTCTAAGGCAAGTCGGAAATAACAAACTGAGGTAGCATTACCACGATGGAATACAAGTAACCAAGAGTTGGAAATTTTGGAAGGTTTTGGGGAAGTATGAAAATGCAGGTCTATGGGGGCATGTGTGAGATAGAAACAAAATCTATGTTAGCTGAGTGAAATTCTACAAAAACGAAATGAAAACAAGTCTGCATCTATAGGAACATCTGAGGTGCACCAAATGTGGTTTTGTAAGAGAGTCTAGGTGGGATGAAGTTGTTATTGAGTATCTTTATGAGGTGAGGTGAATCGTTTGACTCTGCCATGTTGTAAACTGATCCGGTAGTGCTCATTGTATCTGTTTCACAATAACAAAGACTTAGTTAGGTCTTAGGCATGGTTTTTGTTTCATGCACTATTTTTGTGCTTTTCTTCATTTTTTCTCCACAATTGTTCTCTTGAATGCTCATGTTCATGAATGAATTCTTAAATAAGACTAAGTGTAAAATTGTGTTAACAATTGTCTAAGTAAGAAAGTGTTGCACTAGAGTACGAGTGTGACTCATTGGTAGCCTCAAGTATAGTATGGTTATGCTCTAGGTGAAGAGGTGTAGTCTGAACGAATTATTCTTGTTGTGCCAAGAAACCAAGTAAGAACCACCACAATGGAGCACGCCCTTGGGAGGTGAACAATTGCAAGATTCATTCATGTGTCCTATGGGGTCGTGATCATTTAGGAAGAATGATATTGGGGAAACAATGTTGGTTTCTATCGACCAAAGCTTTAGCCTCTTCCAATGTAACTTGCATTCTTGGAAACCAATCCTAAAAATAAATTGCCAACATTTTTTGTTGATCTTCAAAATAATCTCAAATATGGAGTAAATGGTTCTTCATACAACCCAACTAAGTTTTCATATCCTCACGGCTCGATCCAAGTTGATAACATCCTTTATGAGTTGGATGAGTGTAGGAATAATGACATTAGGCATGGATCTTGTTATTTGGGTCAAAATCCTGATTTTTATGGTTTTTTTCTATATTTTTGTAGATAAACATATGAAAACTTAGAAGAAGAAAAATAAGAGAAATTTATGTATGCAAGGAATGAAGGATATGAGTGGGAGGTAGAAAAGGAATACTAGTTTATATAAGTGTAGATTGTGGAGTTGAAGACTCTGATTAGTGGCTTTGAGGTTCGTGTAGACATTTCAACACAGAAAAACATGAAGGCTTTGAATAGCAGGTAGGAAGTTAGTAGGATTGGGTTTGGGTTGAAATAAAAGGAAATCTATGATCTTGTGGATGGTTAGGAATAGTATAAGAGGACCATTGCAAGCATATTATAGTTGGACACATTTTATTGAAATACAAATAATGGTATAATAGATGACGATTTGCGAGAGAAGATTGACATACTCTCCTTTTATATTGCTTAAACTTGTCTAAAATGAAACTTATGTTGAATGGTTGCAAATCACAGTCTCCATTAATAATTATGTATATTGCACCGGCCTAGATCCATATTAACCATTTATCTACCAAGTTCTAAGAGGGATCAAATCTCTCGAGGCGTAAACCTTTCCTCACGTTTTGCACTCTAAAAAGCGTTTTCACCTAAAGATATTTGATCCATCTCGACACTTGATAGATAAAAGGTTAAGATGGATCTAGTTTAGGTAATAGACACACATGCATTGTATTGTAGAGTAAAATTAAATTACCATTATTTTAAGAACAAGATTTTTTGCGAGTTATAAACATTTTCGACAAATAAAAGTTATATATTCTTAAGGATGATTTGACTTCCTATTTTTCATCTTTTTACACCATATTCTAATAAGTTGTGTATGTACCTAGAATAATTCCTCCTAGTCAACAAATTATTGTTTTTCTATATTTCCATTACAAGTAACGCATCATACGAGGAAATCATTAACTTGCACCCACCGTTATTTTGCAAATAACTATTAGAAACGAGTTGCAACACCTTTGTTAATATCCTTATCTCCAACTAGAAGTAGCTACATAATGGAACACTAAAGCAATCTCTTGAATTTTCAAAGGCTTTAAGTGGAAGTAGCTTGCAAAATAATACCAACTTAACACCCCTCTGCCACCTATCCTTAATATGGAACAAGGACTTTATTGTTGTTCAAAATCCTATTTGATTTATCTAAATTAATCTCAAACTAAATCTCGCCATATAAATCTAGGTGAAATGGCTTATTTGTGTTGTTTAAATTGCATTTTTGAATTCATAAATAGATTCAACATCATGAAAAACCACTAAAATATTTTTATTATACAGACTAAACCACTCAAATCTACACTTTCAACAATTTCTAACTAAATTTCATACAAAATTATCCAAAAAATATCCAAACATATAATCTTTACACTACAGATTTTGATTTATGTTTTTGAATTATTATTATTTTTTAACTTCCAAAAGAAAACAAACTAACATTTCGCTCTCGGAGGCTTTTGCAACAATATTAAAAGTGGATAGAATCTCTCCAGATCTAAGCCTTTCACGAGCAAGTATATTTTAAGAGGCTTTCTCATTGCAAGTAAAGTTCATGAAATAGTTATAAAAGTTTGACAATTAGTTTCATGGTTAATAATTGGGTTATGTATATTTATTTGGGTATGACCAACTATTGTTAAATGTTTGGAAATGACAAGGTTTTCATAAGCGAGATATTTTGATGTGCTACTATATTAAGGAGATATTAAGCATTTATTTAAATTATGTAATGTAATATAATTAATTTAAATTTATGCATCATCTTAACTGTGTATAAAAAAATTTGAAAGTGATCTTGAACATAAATTGATTGGACAAATATAAATTAAGATGGACCATTAATGATGACTATGATTATTATTCTTATTATAATGAACTTTTTAATTATTATTGATTGGTAATGTAGTTTTTGAAGTTTTCTTTGTGCTAAGATAGGGTACATATATATTTATAATAATCTAATAAAATGTATGTTAAGCCCTAGGTCATGGGACATTACATTACTTCTAGTTATAGAAATCATTTTAACTTATGTATTTGATATATTGTATAAATATGTTTCCCCCCCTCAAAGAGGTTACTTTTTTTTTTTTTTTTATGCTATTTGGGACATTTGGTCCATAACATTTGGAATCAAAGTGGACGGTCTTGGTTTGACTCCTTAAAACAAGTCAAATGATCATTTTAACTCTAATTCTTCTCAAGTATTTTTCCAACCTTACATTTTGAAGGTGTTAAAAGGACATAACCACGTACCTTGTGAAAAGTGTTTATAATTTGGTTCACTATAATTTTAGAGTTACATGTTGTGGAAATTAAGGATTTTGACTACTCTTGAAACAAGTCTCAAATAGGTTTTCTAGATAATAAAAAAATCATATATGAAACAAGCGAGTTCCAAATATAGTGTCATCGATGCATTTGAAAGGAGGACAAAAAAAAACTATTTCAGGTCCATGCCATACCATACAAGTTCACTATTTTGAAAGATGTCAAAATTAGTAAGTTTTGAGAAGGTTATCATAGTTATTTCTTAGAACATCATACTTTAGTGATACCTATGGAATTTCATAGATCTGGCATAACAAGCTATACATGTCAAAATTTTAGAATTTAAAGTGAAAAAATCTCAAAGTTACATAATGAACAAGGTTAACAAGGAAGACAAACTCCAAATTAGGGTTTTAAAAGGGAAAAAACAATAGGTTTTAGTAATTTCATGTTAACTTTTTCTTGGAAGTTCCAAATTGCATGGGATTAGAGTCATATTAAAGAGAACATATCATAGTACATATTAAATAAATTTTATCAGTAACGTATTATAATTGGAGAAATTATAAAAAAATGAATATTGGTTAATAGATTTGTCTCCAAAACCCTAATCCCATCATGTCTAGACATAATAAGCCAAATGTAAATCCTATTCTAAATTCTCATCCTTGTCATATGAAGTGTAGGAGGAGAGGGATTTTAGGATTGCCAATATGGAAGAGAGAATATAGAGTCTAGAATCTATAATTTTATCAATGGTTGGCATCCTAAATATGGTAACTAAAATATAATTACGAACTTTCAAAGATGATTTCAAAGACAACCTTAAAGAGATAGAAAAAAAATATGAAAACAAAGATATGGAAACATAATATTACCTCAAATGTAGGGACCAAATTAATTTAAGTCTAATAAAATATATAAATTGAAACAGATAAGATTACTTCTACGCAGAAAGACTAAGTAATTTCTTTCATTCAACATATAAGAAGGTCAAATTAATTAATGAACAACAATCTAGTGAATTACATAACAGAATAAGAATTACATAACAAAATAAAAATACCTCTGCCTGATGCTAATTCCCACTGATCTGGTTGTCCTTTCCCAACTGCTTTTCCCAGCCTGATGCATTGACCCAACCCTGCCCAAAAACCGACTAACCACCCAGCCAGCTAGGAGCAGCCTGTCCAGCTCCCTAGCTCCAGGATACCATAAGGAATCCTTCCCCTCATGCCCAAAACCCCCAGCAACCCGGTGCCCCCTGCAATGGTTCACAAAAACCCCCAAAACCCAACTCCTCAAAAAAACCAGAAGATGTCCAATAGAAAATACCCCCCTCAGAAATACAGACCTCCTGCCAATAATGCTCCTTCCCCAAATTTTCATAATCCTCCTCTCTCGTAGGAATCTTCCCCGTCATATCTCCCACTTCACCGACTCTCCTCCCCTCAATTAATTACCTTATCCCCTCCTTTATTACCTTATCCTTCATTTAATGCTTCTTTCCCCCCTTCATATGTATAGTCTTATTATTAATAATTTAAAGTTATTAATCCCCTCTAATTTATTACTCAAATCTTTAATGAGTCAATTAATTAATTAATTAATCATCAAAAGATATGAACAATTAATTAATTAATTAATATTATTAAGAAATAATCATTGTTTACCTAAAACATATTAGGACAATCAAATTATCTAATTAATTATAATTAATAAACCCTATGCAACTATTTAACCAGGGTTGTTACATACACCCACCCTTCAGGAAACTTCGTCCTAAAGTTAAGGTATCTCATGGTACAAAGGAAAAGAAACATGGTTCACACATTCATAACAATTAACTGACACTATTAGTAAGTAAGCCAAGAATACTCATACATACTAGTGTACATGTACAAGAAATGCATGTGTATCTAGTAAAAGTCTCGTGCATGTACTAATAATCAATAACTATCACCCTTTAGTAATTTATGTATGCATCCAATCCAATCAACAAGACTAGTCTTTTATAAAAGACAATAAACCAATCAAATGTTTGTGAAATCTTTTAATTACAATTATCTAGTTCAACAATTTTATTTAGACAACTGTGGTTTAGTTACATAATTATGAATATTCATATATACACATTTTTTTTTCAAAAGGGAAAAACAATAATTTCCACCATAAGACAAATCTCCATACACTCTCAACTATTTCTACTCATCCTTCCTCGCTAACTTACTTCCATATCCATTCCTATCCTTCTGCTGCTAGACTATCTTGGAGCTTCAACTATATTGACCTAACTCCAAATAGAACCCATAAGCGAAAGTGTCACTATCTTGACCAAGCTTCCCCAGCAGGCAGCTGACAGTCATCATCACACGTCTAGGGGAGCGTGAGCTAACATCGTCCTCCCATGACTTCAGGTTTCGAAGGATACACGGTGGGAAATGCCTCCACCCCTCCTAATCATAACTAGGGTCCACACCCTACAATGGAATATACAGTGACACCATGTTGCTGGGAGTTTTTTCATCGTTTATTCAGTTTTGGGCAGTCTCATCACCTGAAATCCTGCACTGGTCCACATATCATAGCAATGCATCCAAACCAATATAATTTCACATACAAATATTCATACCGTAATGTTTCTCGGCT
>SNQJ01S0149574.1:7693-31076 GCA_010110895.2 Picea sitchensis | reverse complement strand
GCTTATCATAAGATTCTCTACCTTCTCTAGTAGTGCGACTCTTCGTATTCTCTATCACATTCGATCTTATCCTCTCTATTGTAGTTACAGTCTTCGACACTTTTCCATTTGTCAATTGTCTCTATGATTAGTCTTCATTCCACTGGAAGTTGCCTCAAGACTCTTCATCTCCTTTGGAAATCACCCTGCAACTCCTCGAGTTCTCTGGCCAATTTCATCACTGCGTTCTGATAGTTACAGCCAATCAACTATGGCTTCTTTGGCTTCTAAGCCCCTTCCTTCACATGACCTCTAGCTATGACTTGGGGCCATGTACTAGGGTGCTTTGTGATTTTGCATTTCACGATATTCTGTTGTAATTTTCCTTGAATCTCCCAACTAGTGAAACTATGAGGTGGAGCCTAGCAACCCTAGCTCCTTCCATTTTCTTCCGCTAATGTGACCACTGGTTGTGACCACGACCTTCTCTGAAAAGGAATTTCGCGATTTCGATGATCTCTGTTGTTAATCCTAGCAATGTGCTAGCTCCTCCCTTAACCTTCACCAATGTGACCACCAGCTGTGACCAGGGGCCAAGTAAGAGGGATACATCGTGATTTCTCATATTGCTAGCTCCTTATATGAGTTGCCTTCAAAACTACCAACTCGTGAAACTACGAAATTCTTCATATCATATCAACAGTCTAGATATCTCCCTCTGATCGACCGTTGAGATCAATATCACAGACTTAGACTTCATATCAGATCAACAGTCCATATCCTCGGTGATCCGACGACTCAGATCATTTTACGACTTCACATGTCACGAGTTCCTACAACTCTCACCTTTGACTTCTCCAGCTCACAAGTCAGGGAAATGTTGATCTCTCACCACGTGTCCTATGGATCCAACGACTCAGATCATTTAGTGAGTTCCTACTACTCTCACCTTTGACTTATCCAGCTCACGAGTCAATGAAATGCTGATCTCTCGCCACGTGTCCTCTGGATCCAACGATTATTATTCCTACGCATGTCGGTCCAATGGCTGAGGTCTAATATCCTCCTCTGTGCACTCCTCCTATCTGGACTTTGATATGACGATCATCGGGTATTCGGGATTGGTGATCCAACGACCACTATCTCTTCTCCCCCTGAACTTACGCATCCTCCTGACTTGGAAGAATTTATAAGTGTCAAAGTTTCTGTGACCTTTGATCCTTCTGAGAGCCTTGATGTATGAGATATCATATGCGCGTCTCAGAACACTATCTCTCCTGATGTTTGGAAATTTTTTCCCTCAGCCCTAGTGCACACTTGCGCTCTGCATGCAACTCTACACTATCTGTATCCAACTCTAAACGATCTCTTCTGAGCTTCTCAAGCTTTCTCATATGCGTCTTCACTACCGTTCCTTCCATGCACACTCTGCCTATAAACTTGCCAACATCATTGTTGTTCTTACCATCAATGACAAGCACACTCTTCTTGTAAACATGCCAACACAGATGAAACTAAATTTTTCCCTTAATGTCCTCGAACAAGTATGAATTATAACCAATTAGTTTTTCAATTTGATATGGAACATTCCAAAAATGTTCAAAATTGGTATGAAATGATAGTTTTTATTTTTCTTTGTTACCCAAAAAAAAAAACGTATCTTTCTGAAAATCATTTGCAGTTGTGATTTTCTCAAAATGTTTCCAGACCACTTATGACCTTTTATTTATTGCTAGTATTGTTTGTTCCCTCTGTTCTTCTAGTTTCAGGAGATAATTATATCTTCTTTTCATTGGTCATTGTTATTATTTTTCCTCACCATCTAGGATCAATGACAAAACTTTAAATTCAACATGCAAAGGTAGTCTTACTTCCCTTCCATATACCAAGGTATACAGAGAATGCCACATACTATCTGTTGGATTTAGACAAATTGCCTAGAGTGCATTTATCAATTTGTTATGCCAATTTTTTTGGTTAGATTGAATAATTTTCTTGATTATTTGAATCAATGTTTTGTTTGTTGATTCTTCTAACCCATTTCCCTAAGGGTAATAATTGGATGACTGTCGCATGATTATTCCATATTCAACAAATAATTTTTGAATTTTGATCCAATAAAAATTGAGCCATTATTAGTTATAAATTTTTCCGGTACACCAAATTTGGACATAATATTTGCTTTCAAGAAATGAATTAATTGTTCTAAGTATGAATTTACTAAATCCATAGCTTATTTCCTTTTGTAAAATAGTCAGTTGGTGTAATAATATATGAATGGTATTTCCTAGATTTAGGATTTATTGGACCAATCACATCTAAACTGCATTGTTACAACAATTTTTTCATCACTCCATGCAACTTGCTTGGATGGCCTTCCATTATCCTCTGTAGACTTGCATTCCCTTTTTTGTTCATTCCAAAGAAAAAAATGCACACTTTTCCACATATACTCTCTCTATCAGTTATACAACAAGAGTATATGCAAGTTTCTCCACTACAACCTGTGTAAATCAGATTTGTTGCTCAAAATAAAAAAATTGTATCGGGTTTCCATGCCATGTCATGAGATCCATGATCCTTGAACTTCCATATACTGGAAACATTCTGCATCGACCCTTCAGATCCATTTGAAGTCTATAAATTGAGCCATATCCAAGCCTTGAGACAATTCGACAATTCAAATTTGAGAGAAAAGACACTCTGGAGAAATTTCACTTCATATTTAGTTTGCATCCCTTAGTCCTTAAAATTATGAACTTCTTGTGTTCAACCCCCAAGATATTCCTTCTTTGTGATGGAGAACCTCATTGAATCCTATGTATGAGCTTTCCTTTATGGAGGATTGAAGTGGTGGAGGCCCAACTGGAGGAACTTAGTTTCTCGATTCTGATATGTGTCATTACAAAAGTTTTTCACCTATGTACTTCTGCTTATTATTTTAATAGAAATACTCTTTTCTCGTCCAATTGATATCTTGCAAATATTTGAATTATTATTCCATGGGAGTATATGTCATGTATGTTAATGTATTACGATAATTTATATGCTAACATTATATATTATCACCATATGCTTGTGTATATTGGTTGTTGAGGACAAGTTGCAGGTATAAAGATTTGGGGTGCGTGCTCAACGGTGGTCTTCTTCTAATGTCCAGACGAGGAAGGATCTTAGCCTTATCTTGTTAGCATTTTATTTATATAGCATACTTGGGATTTGAGTTGATTTATTCATGGCATTCTGTCTATTGTGGTTTACCCCTGTCCACAGAGAGATTTTCCTCGTAATAGAATTGACGACCATATTGGGGATTGATCTCCTTTTTGGGATTTCAAGTGTTTTTCTCCTTGATTTTCTCTTTGTTTTCCCAAGTTTCCTTGTCCCATGTTGCTTGACAGCCTATTTTTTACCTTGCATTTGAGTTTTTGGGCTTAACCTTTTCCTTGGAAGTGTTTTTCTTGGTATACATGGTTTTTCCCTTGACATACGCGTACATACACGAGTTTTCTTCCTTTAGGGAAAACATATACACACTTGTTTCTTAAACAGTGACATAGATCATCTCTTAAGTCATGTTGGATGAGTTTGGTGTATGTTGGGTGTGTTTTGTTGGTTGTTGAGTCTTCTTGGGTCCCTATTTTAACTATTAAGTTCCTACATAGTGATAAGAAGCCTTTTAATTGTTGAATTTTTGGACGATTTTCTTTCTTATCCTTTTTTTTATTGGTTGTACTTGCACATTGGTCTAATTATTTGCTTCTTGGTATCCTACTTGGATTGTCTCTTTTTTCTTGTAGTAGGCTCTGCCTGTGAGGTTTTTATTCAGTCCTTGCATTTTCTTTTATTTATATCGAAAATACGAAATGATTTTCTTATTTTCATTATGGAATTTACACTTTTGATTACTTTGCATTGATTTTGACACGTTTGGAAAGATTTTACTTAATTGAAATTATAGAGATTGCATTTGAAAAATTGCATTTAGAAGCATACCATATCTTTGAAATTCAAGACTAGTACTTAGCAGTGTTTTTATATTTGCTTCTTTTTACATGTTGATTTGTAATACCACCAGTTTCAAGACCACACCTCTTGAGTAAGTAGAAGCCATTAAAATTAATGTTGATTAATTAAAATTGATTAGAAACGATTTTTTTTTAGGGTACACATACAAGTATAGGACATAGGGCCTTGGAATAGGATTTTGTGAGGAAACTTCTCCAAGTATATTAAACTAAACATATGTGTCTGACCAGGGAGTGGTGAAACCCATTGTGTAATCAGTGACGTCAGGAGGCTCTGCTCACATTGGAGTTAAGCATGAGATCGTGCAAAGTAGGTTGCAGAGATAGCCCTCTAATATCTTCCTAGCGTCAGAGATATTTCTGGGTTTATATTCATGCTTGGGGGTCTTTCTAGTACATTTACCTCCATGAGAGGTAGTGATTTTGATATTTAGGGATTTGTTACGCTGCCCATACGGTGGACCAAACTTGCGACTGCTTGCTTGCGCATTGGTTATATCATGGTAACTCTAGTTGATTGAAATAGGTAGCCACATATGTTACTTGCATGGGTTATTCAGTAGGTACCATGAGTCAGATAAGGGTTGGACAACACACATCCTTTATGGAGTACTACCTCTCTAGGGGGATTTGACCGACTACGTTGTTAAGCCCACGAGGGCCCTTATAATTGATTCTGATACCTCCAATATTTTGAAGGGAGTCTCAGACCCCTCTTGGGAAAGACATACCTAATCTAGTGCAGGAGGCCCCTTTCAGCCACTATATCATGTTTGTGTGCATTTTCCCTTTTGCTTTATTTTGGTGTGCTCTTTGATTATTAGTTGGCCTTAGGATTTTGTTTTATATCTTGAGTTCTGAGTCATCATGGAGAAATACTAGCCTCCTCACTGGTCTCTTCATTTGTTGAATTTACCACCTGTTGGCAACAGGACAAAGTGGAAAGAAGGATGATCATGGGGAAAGAAAGCGTGAAAAGAGAGAAGCAATAGTTGGAAGGAAACACAGCATGCGTGCATGCAAGAAAGCGTGCACAAGGAAAGCAACAGCTGGAAGGAAGAACAACACACACATGAGATGAAGACCTAACATTAGTAGGGTTAGGGTTTTGGTAATGTATTGTAATGGCTAAAGAGCCAAAGATGTATAAACATCGATACAAAGGTATTATAGAGTGTGGTTGTTTTTGTTGTTCGTGGATTTGGTAGTTGTTCTAATTTAGTTAGTAATCAGGTTTACATTTTGTTGTATGAATTGGTTTGTAAGTTGTTGAGCTAGAGGAGAAGAGAGAAGGTAGATATTGAGGATTAGATCACAGGCTGAGGATCCTGGTGCGATCTAGTTCACCTCATTTAGATCTTACCCATTTGAGGAGAGTTGTAAGCGCATGGCGATGTAGATGAAGAACTATCATAATAAAAGAGACAAGAGCCAATTATTTGTGGACGTATCCCAAGAGAGGGTGAACCACGATAATATTTGTATAATGTGATGAATGCATGCATATATTTATCCTCTTTTAAGTAGTTATTCTTTTTTCTTAATTACTGAATGAGTTATTATATTGCTTGTTTAAATACTATCGCGATACTGAGAGAACAAACTGCTAAAGTTACTACATAGTCGTGAATAATAGTATGTTGCATTTACCAGTTATAACAATGGTTCAATGGTTGAGTTCTCATATTTCATACTCAATCCTAGGCTGTAAACACCTGAGTCTTGCAACAACCCATTAAAGCTATCTCGGGTGATATTGCGCAACACATTCTATGTGATGTGTTGCCTTCTGGTTTACTGGGAGGGCCGAAAGTTTTAGAGGCTTTGTTGGAAAATTGAAAGATATGAACCCTGGTTCAATAAATCAGATGGCATAGAAGCAGATATAACCAACAAATGGTTATGTTTCCATTGGTAGGAACAAGAGAGGATTGAGTAGATAAGATAAGTCGAACATTTGTCGTAGGCAGATTAAGAAACGGTTAGGGAAGAGACCAATGAGCCATCAGAAGGGAATGTTGAGACCGTGGAATCCCACAAAAGAAGAGATCGAAAGATGGTTGAGAAAAAAAGAGCTAGATTTGTCACATAAAGACAATAGAAACCCTAGAATAACACCTCGTAAATAGCTTGAGAAATACGTGTTTACTGATTTGCACGAAGTCTTTTTCTGTGATTTTCCACATCTACTGCAGGAGAAGATACTAAGGTTGAAGGATAACCATGTGATGAACTGGATTCAATAGTTATATTGGACCTCAGTACAGCTTGAACAGTTACAACAGGTGAACAACAAGTTCACCCGCGTAGTAGACTTTTGGCTTGACAGTATTGTGGAAGGGTTTATAACAGAGTTTGCAGTTGACACATCAAAGTCATACAGTGAAACAGAGAAATACTTTCTACGTGGACCTCGAGGAAGGTACATTCGATCACTATAACAAAGGTGTAATGACAATGGAATCGGACAGCTAAAATTCCCTTCGTGCATGGGGGAAGGGGTAAAGCACTGACAGAAAGAGGATAAATGGAAGGAAGAAAGGATAAGGGAAAGAAGGAGGAACCCTTGGACCTAATCATGATGGATGACGACCAGATCAAGTGGATCTTAGCGTCACCGAGAAAGACGCGTAGTAGAGTACCCTACCAATACAAGGTGAATACCAAGAAGAGAGACATAACCGCTAGGGAAGGCTTGGCGGGTGATGAGGAAGAGGTAGAGGATATCCAGGTTGTGGAGAAGATTGAGGAAATCCTGGGTGCAACATATGAGAGGAAGACGGGAGGTCTGGTATTTGGATGAGAAGGAAACCATCCTATCCATATTAATGTCAATGTGGAACCCATAAACCCATGTGTGATCAATACACCAAAGAGAACACCACCATTTAGACAACCAAAGTTCATAAGAATTCAGACAGTAGGAAGTACATCTACACATAGAACAACAACTGGAGGATCCATTTCAGGTAGCACTAGCCATGTCTCTACACTGCGCAAAGGTAGTAGTTCAACATTTAGGATGGAAAGACATGATCCCACCATTAGATTACCATAATTTCTAGGAGAAGCAACAGAAGACCCTGAAAAAAAAATTTCATTTGTGCAAATATCTGGGAAGAAAAAAAAATCACTGATGAAGATACTAAACTTGCATAGCTAGCTATTACGCTAAGAGACCACGCACTAGACTGGTACATGAGTCTAGACACAAATAGTTCCCCTGGGATGACAAGGACACTGGCAGAAATTAATAATTTACTGATAAATGAGTTCCAGAAGCCAAGCTCAGAGGATCAGTACATGAACTAGATGACCAAAATAAGAAAGAAACCAAGAGAGTCTGTATGGGAGATTGATCAGAGATTCAAGCGATTGAAGGGAAAGCGATTGAAGGGAAAGATAAAATATCTCCTGACCGAGACGCAACATTGACACTTGTTTGTCAACTCACTAATCCCACACTTAAAATACCCTTTACGACAACAAAAATTTCAGACGCAGGAAGAGGCTCTACAGGCATCCTTGCAACTGGAAGAAAACCAGTACCAACAGAGAAACCCAACTATTGAAGAACTGAAAGAGGATGTGAGTAATATAATGTTTCAGATGAACCAAAATAAGAACAAGGACAAATGAGAATTCGTTTGGTGTACCACATGTAGGATGGAAGGACACCACAAGAATGAATGTCCAATGTTCGCACAATTTATGGCAACAAGAATGCCAAATCCATTACCACCAGGAGGACTATGGTCTGAAATCTGCAAGAAACCGGGTCACAACCTTATTACTGCACGATGATGCAGAAATACCAGACAGTCCCAGATAGATCATATTGCACCTTTTGCAAGTCAGTGGGCCATGACAAAAAATATTGTAGAACTATGGAGATGATGCGAGAAAGGACATCAGATGCATATAGAGTATAGGCAGAAATGATGACTAGGCAAGAAGCGCCACAGTTTAATCAATTCCCAGATCCATACAAGACTGTGCAATAGCAGTATAATACTGCACAACCACTGTGCAGTAATGCGTAGATGCAGTACAATATGACACAACCTCAGTACAATACCATGCAGTATAATCAAGCACCTCAGTATAACGCGCTACAAGGAGATCAAGCAGGCTACAGAGGAGGAGGACGAGCTAGAGGAGGTTTCAGATGAGGTAGAGGACCAGTCACATGTCACAGTTGTCAACAACCGAGACATTATGAAAGGGAATGTTTTCTTCCACTAATGACCTGTATTTATTGTCGTGCATCAGATCATGACACAGAAGAATGTTTGACACTACTAGTAAAGATCCATGAAAAGAGGAACTAGAACAACCAGAACATTCAGTGGATCTCAGCTGAAGCAAGGGATGAAGGACGAAACATCAATATCATTACTCATGGAGGAGATAAAACATGAAATGATGTAGTTCTATAAGAACCAATACAAATTCAATGGGTAAATAAGAACACTGAACCAAAGAAGCAGTTCGACATGCAGAAGGAAAAGGAGATCTTTAAAGAATCCATACAAGAATTTCATAAGGAAGACATAATGTCTACATCAACTGTGCAACATAAAAAGGAAGCACTAGAATACGAGATGCCACCATCATAGGATCATACCAACAGGATACAACCCACAGGACAAGTAAGTACAATCAAAGGCTTTCTGCAATCATGTGTAAAGTTATTTAGTGATCCATCATCTGTGAAAATATTGCAAAACATACTAGAAAAGTGTAGCATTGAGATGGAAGGAAAGATAGAACCAAAGACAGTTAATCACCTACACACGAGAAGAAGAACAAGTAGGGAGTTTAGAATGAATTCTAATATTGGGGATTTCAATATGGGAGACATTATACTAGATCTAGGATCTGAAGTTAATGTATTACCAAAAAAGACATGGCAGTGCATGGAAGAGCCAACATTAGGATATTCACCTGTTTAGTTAAAATTGGAAAACCAACACAGAGTCTTACCAATAGGTAGACTGAAAGGAGTGACAATCGACCTAGATGGAGTGTGAACTAAAGAAGATTTTGAAGTCATTGAAATAGTGGACGACACAACACCTTAACCAACATTGCTTGGTCTGGATTGGGCATTTGACAACGAGGCCATAATCAATTTGAAGACCAGGAAAATGACATTCGAGTTAGGATAATACAGGGTCATCATGCCATTAGACCCATCCAAAGGGGAGAGGTTTGTAGAACCTACTTTCCTAGACCTAGAGGAAATCGGCTAGTTATACATAACAACTGTGCATGATGAGGATTACGTAAACCCAACTGCAGATGGGGTACTCTGTTGGAGGAGCATTACTTCATGTGCAATAGAATCAGACACTGGTTTAAAAAACTGGCAGCAAAGGATACACAAAGTATCCACGAGAAGATGTGCAATAATAGACTGTGCAGTAAGATGGGTAGGCACAAAAATTAGAAAACCACCCAGTTTCCATGGAATAAACTATTTTGAAACATTCTTGACACAGTATGAAGATGCAGTGTTAGAGAACCGGATACTGTTAGCACTTGATTTATCACTCAAGGCCACACTTGCAAGATGGTGGGGTGCACACAAGGAGACCATCATAGATTGGTACCAATGTAAGAGGCTACTGTGCATAAGGTTTGGCATAGAACAGAAAAACAACAAACAACAAAAGTATGATGAACATGGGGCACCAATAGAACACGCATATGTGTGTGGAATTCTATGGAAAATGACACCCCCAAAGGAATGGCCTCATCACTTCATACACACTCTAGAGGGAATACCAACGAACTGGTATACAGACCAAGAGTTGCGCAAAGGAACTGCAACATGGACGACATTGCAACATAATTTTACTGTCACATTTTCATTCAAACATGAAAACGACAACGTATATGCAATGCTAAAAAAAATAAGAGGAGTAATATTTATCAAAGAAACAGATATAGAAGTTATCACAGAAGAGAAACAACGGAATAAACAGATAGTTAAGGAACTGTTTTCATGCTATCATGTGCAAGAGGAAGCATCGGATGAAGACGATCCACGCGATATTTAGATTGAAGAAGTAGAAGGCGAAAGAGATGTGGAAGGCCCACCCATAGAATTAGAAGTCATTTCCACACTGGTCAAAGTAAAGAAAGTTAACATTTGGACAATCGAGCATCCCAAAATGGCCAGTATTGGAGACTACTGGGATGAACAAACAATAGAAAGAATCACAGAGTTTTTGCGTGAATACATTGACTTATTTCCCACAACCTTTACAGAGATGAAGGGTATAGCAGGAGAATTAGGAGAGATGAATATACCACTCAGAATTGAAGTGAGACATATCATACAACAACCCTACAGGATGAACCTAATATATAAACAAAAATTCAAAGCTGAGATCGACAGGATGCTCGAAGATGCCATCATAGAATTGGTTGAGGAGTTAGAATGGATAAGTCCGATGGTAGTTCAGGACAAGAAGCAAGGAGGGATCATGATATGTGTCGACTTGAGGAAGTTTAACGATGCATGCCTACATGACCCATTCCCTACACCTTTCATGGATGAGGTGTTAGAGAACATAGGAGGACATGAAGCTTACTCATTCATTCATGGATTCTCAGGCTACCATCAGATTAAGATAACAGAAGAGGATAGATACAAGACCATGTTTGCGACAGAATGGGGATCTTACCAATACACAGTCATGCCGTTTGGACTGAAGAATGCACCAACAATATTTTCCAGAATAGTCATTGATGCGTTTAAGGAATTCATCCACCAGTTTCTCAAAGTATAACTGGATGATTGGACAATCTATAGTTTATTGAAAAAACATGTGGAAGTTTTACGACTGATGTTAGAAACATGTAGACAGTGTCAGATATCACTAAACATAAATAAATGTATATTTGGAACACCGTTTGGGATACTATTAGGTCATATAGTATGAAAACAAGGTTTTATAGTATATCCTGCAAATATCGCAGTCATTGTTAACTTACCACAACCAAAAATAGTCCGTCAGCTAAGAGTGACATTGGGACACACAGGTTATTACAAGAAATTTATCGAAGGATATGTGCAGATCACTACACCGATGGAAAATCTATTAAGAGAGGATACGAAGTTTCAGTGGAAGGATAAGTGTCAACACGGTCTAGATACCTTGAAGGAAAATATGGTTACTGCACCGATATTAGTATTTCCAGACTGGGAGAAGACATTCCACGTCGATGTAGATGCATCAATGATAGAACTTGGAGCTATCTTGGTGCAGCTAGGAGTGGGAGACTTGGATCACCTGATAGCATTCGCAAGAAGAAAGTTATCAGACTCCAAACAAAACTATAACACAACCGAAAGAGAAGGGTCTACACACTTCAGAAGTTCTGACAATACTTATTGGGAAAACAATTTAAGATGTTCATAGAACACTCAACCCTGAAATACCTAGTCAACAAGCTAGTGTTGGGGGGGGGGAATCTATCGATGGTTAATACTATTCCAAGAATTTGACTTTGAAGTAATACTCAAACTAGGAAAATTGAACGCAAGATTTGATCACCTATCAAGGGTCACAAATGGAGAAGAACCTACAAATTTAGAAGATAAGTTTCTGGATGCACAGTTATTATCAGTACAAATTGTTGATGAATACTTCGGAAATATTATTCAGTACTTGAGTACAGGTACTGCGTCTCAAGAATATAGAACTGCACAGAAGAAAAACCTAGTATTCTGCACTGTCGACTATCAACTAATTGCAGGACACCTATATGGGTGTAGATAGCATGTTGTGAAGATACGTGTTAGAGCACAAAAGACCAAGAGTTTTAGTGGAAGCCCACAAGGGAATATAAGGAAGGCATTATGCAGGTAAATCTACCATGTAGAAGATATTGCGCATAGGACTTTGGTGGCCAACACTTTATAGAGATTCAAAAGAATAATGTAAAACATGCGATGTTTGTCAATGGGTAGGCAAATTCAACAGAAGGGACGAGATGCCATTACGACCACAGGTAACATTACATGCATTTGAAAAGTGGGAAATATATTTTGTAAAACCAATCAGCCCACCGGAAAAAAGAAAAGGGGCTCGACACATTATCACCACGATAGAATACTTAACAATATGGGAGGAAGCCGCACCAGTGAAGTATTGCAGCGTAGAAACAACGACGCATTTTCTATTTGAATGAGTAATCACTATATTTGGGTGCTCGAGAATTTTGATGAGAGACCAAGGAACACACTTCATAAAAAATACCATCAATGTTATGACTGAAGAACT
Organism: Picea sitchensis; assembly: GCA_010110895.2. Classification (NCBI taxonomy): domain Eukaryota; kingdom Viridiplantae; phylum Streptophyta; class Pinopsida; order Pinales; family Pinaceae; genus Picea; species Picea sitchensis. The sequence continues at coordinate 18,772 of SNQJ01S0149574.1, read as the reverse complement.
TGAAGTCCATCACCAGAAGAACACACCGTATCAATCTCTAGCGAATGGAAGAGTGGAAACCTTCAACAAAATTCTGTAGAACGTGCTGAAGAAGATTTGCAACGTCAATAGGAACGACTGGGACCTCAAAGTACTAGCAGTATTATGGTCATACAGGACTACGTGTAAAACGTTTACAGGGAACACACAATTTAAACTGGTTTATGGCCAAGAAGGAGTGGTTCCATTAGATTTTTTAGTACCAATCTTGCGCGTAGCAACAATCACACAAATGACAGAACGAGGCATAGTACAAGAGAGACTAAATCAGTAACTGACCATGGAGGAAGACCAAATCTTGGTAGGATTCCACCAACAAGTTTAGAAAGCAAGAGAAAAATCTTGGAATGATAGACACATCAAGAAGAAAACATTCAAGGAAGGAGATCTAGTGCTGATGTATGACAAAAAATCGTTTCAGCACTCGGGAAAGCTCAGAATGCATTGGTTAGGACCATAAGAAGTAAAATCTATCACATATGGAGGAGATGTACAGTTAATGGATTTATTAGGCACATAAATCAGAGGTATGATCAATGGGATTTGACTGAAGTTGTACAAGGACAGTCGACCATCCACTGGGCAGTAAAAAAAAAAAAGGAACAAAAAGGAAAAACAACAAAAGAAGGTGCAGGACACCAGAATCATAAAGGCCACACAAAGTAGAAACACAAAATCGACAAGGAGAAATACAATGGTCACATCCAAAGGGAAACAAGTGAGAAAATCAAAGTCGGCAAAAGCAAGACGACATGACAACACTATGCGAAATTAAAGGACAACAAGGACCGATGGGATTCCACATTAATCATGCCAATAGAACAAGGCACATCAGGAGTAATGTAAATTATGAAACCGCCAAAGATGCACTGAACCGGTAATCAAGGTGCATTAAACCCATAATCAAGGAAGTGTCCTTGACAAGCTTCATGGGAAATCCATACAACACACAGGCGAGGGTGCCAATAGTCTATTCACGAAAAGAGAACAGACACAAAGAAACAAAGGATAAAGAGCATAGTGTGAGTTCATAGAGATCACAGAGACCACTCGAATCCAGCAGACACTTGACATTCACTGCCATGGCACTGCCTAAGCAAGCAGAAGTGAGCTAGACTGCCAAGAAAACTAGAGTTCGAACTAGGTCACGAGGACAGGTTGAAGAAGGTGAACAACAGTTGTCGGAGATCATCAATTTCCATGACATCCCATCCCCAGAGATGATACCAGTACAATCCATGCCGATACTGGAGGAAATTCAACAACCAACAATAGAGGCCATGAATGTATATATGCCAACAGTGGCATAGAAGCCACAGAGCCAAGAAGAATAAAACTAGAAGGATATGCAACTAGAGCATACAGAGGAAGCTCTGAAAGTCAATGGCATGGTGTCGAAGCCGACCACAACAATTGATCCAGATGAGTCTCAAACGACCATATCATACCACCTAGCAGGGGAGATAGTTGAAGATGTCTCGGCTTGGATGGAATGGTATACATAGGAACAACTAGAAACTACTAGAACTTCAAGCCAGCCGCCACTAAAAAATAAAGACAAGATACAGATACCCAGGTCACTTCACAAGAAACCTGTAGCATAAATCATTCTACCATGCATACCAGAAGGGGTACAACTAGGACCAGAGCTACTGGGTCATATTGGGAAACTCAAATTCTCTAACCATGATGTAGCAGATGAAGCCAAGTTTCCATAATTTGCGAAGAGGTTCTTTATCCAAACTATGGGCACAAATAGGGTTGGCGAACCGATCAAGAAACCACTTGAGTGGGAAACTAGGCTAAAAAAATGGGAATTTTAGGTCTATTGGACTTACCACATTTTGGTAGAGGTCAGCACACAACTGCATGCATCAAACAACTGCTATAAGTCACACATGGAGGGTATATATGGTTGGACAAGCCCGTCCCCATAGCCGTTGAACTTATTGCAAATATATAGGGTTACCAATTTGGGGAATGGATCCCACATTGTTTCTAGATGAAAAAACCAAGGAGAAGGCGCTAACATAAGAGATGAAGAATAAGTACGAAACTGAAAGCGGGACACGAGGGATCATCATAAAGAGGATCAATGACACAGCCACATAATTGGGAATGAAAGTCTTAGCCTAGAAGATGCTAAGAAAATGCCACAGGGAGGAAGTCCTAGATGGAGTTGTTGCAGTTGCAGCACAATGCACAAAAGACACCTCAATGAGCTGGGCATCGTACCTCTTGAACTTATTCCTGGATGACTGCACGTATGCACAGGATATAGGAACAAAGTTTTTCTACTCATGGTTGATCACGCTCATAGCCTTTATGTGCTGGAGGGAACCAAGGTACGTAACGTTTTGTACCAGACCCAAACCAAACCAGGGAAAGAGGTATTCACTGCTAAAGGTGACAACGAGTGCTAGTCACAAGAGGATGAACGTATCCATCTTCGAAGGATAAATACACGACCTACAGGAAGCCATATCCTAGATGTGGAGAATCACACTAGAAGTTGTCACATGATATGCAGACATCTCCACTTTCCAGGCCACACAACACGCAATGTGGATACAGGAAAGGAGGGATCCATATAAACAGTGGCTACAGATGCACTATTGCATCATTGAGGGAGACATTGACATGGTCATCTGTGAATGGGCTGATGAATGAAGAATACTATCCATTACCCAAGAAGTACTGGAAAGAACAACAAAAGAACAGGCAGAGCAAGGAGAAATGCAGTCTCTGGAAATCCAGGTGCCCAAGAGACCAAGAATAGACCAAGGCAAGACAATATAGAAAGATGAAGGGACAAAGCAGACATGAACCTAGAAGGGGAAGAAGGAGAGTACAATTCCGGCCAAGGAGAAGCAACAAGAAGCCAAGCCCACGTAAGAGTTAACATCAAATCATGACACACATGAACCAGGGGGAAACAAGAGGCCATCCACATAGACAGGAGGCGTGCACAAGAAATCAAAGGCAGAATGAACACTGCTAGAATATATGATCACAGATGATGATGGGGAAATGATTGCCATAATGATCTAGGATTGTTTATCTGAGGACTTCGACCATGTTTCAAGCCACAGGGACAATATCCAAGAGGAGTTGGCAGACATGCGTAGCTCATGAAGTAGATCGAGGAAGGGCTGACAGCAAGAAGTAGGGGAATCGAACCATCAGCACCAAAGATAGAAGGAAGAGTGAAGGAAGCAGAATAAGAGTCAGTACAGGCAATACTGTAGCCACACGTAACATTCCACATTGACCCTAGTATGTTTCACATGGACAAAATTGTAGGGCAGACACCCTTGAAGGACTTAAGCCAAATCCAACTTGTGTTGACAAGGATACCATTAGGAGCACTACACAGGTTGCAAGTGAGAGTAAACCATGAGGTACAGTCTCGTGCACACAGAGACTTAACCAAATTGAAGCAGACAACAAAGAAGTGGGATGCACTGGCAATAGTATGTGAGAAGGCTAAATCTGAGACCCAGGAGGAAATGGAGTGCATAAAAGGATTGGATAAGAAAGTGGCAGGAGCTTATGAGAAGATTCCACAGGCTACGCAGAGTGAGGAAATCACATCAACATAAAATATTGATCGGATTGTGCATGCAATTGATCAATTCCAGAAGGAGATCAAGGATCTTCGAGAATAGATCATACCAACCACTCTTCCAGTAGTCAAGGATGTAGGAATCAACAATGCAGTTGTAGGAGATAGAACATTAGGTTAGCACAATAGCTAACTTGTTTGATAAAGAAGCGCAACTTTGGACCAGGTTGGAGGAGGATTAACAGGTCCACAAATGGGACATGGAAGAAGAAAGGATCAACATCATGATCCAAAATATCAAGTAGAAGTAGAACACAATACCAATTACAGAACGCGTTAAAGGGATGCAGGACATGAAGAGATTGCAGACAGAGCTAATTACTGTGCAAACCCAGAAACAAGAGCAACAGGCTCAAATGGAAACATTGCAAGAGTGGGTTGAAGAAGTCTTGGCACAGGTAGAGGAAGCTAAGAAACATATAGCACAGACCCAGGAAAAATGTGCAGGATTTATCAATGACAAATTTTCATTCTAGGTCGTGGACACAATCAAGGAGAAGATTGTGCAGGCACAGACATAAGCAGCAGAGCTCAAGGAAAAGTTCTAGATGATCACTAAGGAGATCGAGGAAGATCATAAGGATTTGGTGGCTCGGGATGAGCCACATGTTAGTGTTGGGGGATTGTTGGTAGCAGGCCGAAGTGGAAAGAAGGATGATCATGGGGAAATAAATTATGCAAAGATCGAAGCAATAGTTGGAAGGAAACACAACACACATGCATGCAAGAAAGCGTGCACAAGGAAAACGATAGTTGCAAGGAAGAAAATCATGCACATGAGAGGAAGACCTAACATCAGTAGGGTTAAGTTTTTGGTAATGTATTGTAATGGATGAAGATCCAAAGATGTATAAATACCGATAAAGAGGTATTATAGAGTGTGCTGGTTGTTGTTGTTCGCGGATTTGGTAGTTGTTCTGATTTAGTTAGTAATCAGGTTTACATTTTGTTGTATGAACTAGTTTGTAAGCTGTTGATCGAGAGGAGATGAGAGAAGGTATGTCTTGAGGATTAGATCACAAGTTGAGGATCCTAGTGCAATTTATTTCACCTCATATAGATATTAATCATTTGAGGAGAGTTGTAAGGGAACGACGTTGTAGATGCAAAACTATCATAATAAAAGAGACAAGAGCCAAATCTTTGTGGACGTAGCCCATGAGGGGGTGAACCAAGGTAATATTTGTGTAATGTGATGAATGCATACATATATTTATCCTCTTTTCAGTAGTTAATATTTCTTCTTAATGAATGAATGAGTTATTATATTGCTTGTTTAATTACTGTCGCGATACTGAGAGAACAAACTACTGAAGTTACTGCATAGTCATGAATAATAGTTTGTTGCATTTACCAGTTCTAACAATGGTTCAATGGTTGAGTTCTCATATTTCATACTCAATGTTAGGCTGTAAACCCATGAGTCCTGCATACACCCATTAAATATATCTCGGGTGAGACTGTGTAGTGCATTTCGTGTGTTGTGTTGCCTTCTGGTTTACCAGGAGGGCCGATACTTTTAGAGGCTTTGTTGGAAAAATGAAAGATATGAACCATGGGTCAATAACTTAGATGGAATAGAAGAAGATATAACTAACACCATTGTGTCTTGATCTTTTACCAAAGCCTCCTTCTAAAAGGTGTAGATTTAATAAACGTGGTACATATATCTCCACCTTCCAGGCTCGTGATCATCCAATTATGAGTAATGATTCAGACATGAACTTCTCAGGGAGTCATTCGGCTCCATTCTCTTCTGTGATTAGTGGGATCCCTTCGAATCCTTCATCCTCGATGGTGTGGGTGTTGGAGGTTCCCTCCTCTAGTGCTACCCAACCTGTGAGTTCTACTCGACCCATGGGAAATAACCCTTTCAGATATCCTTTTTGTATTCCAAGTCATGATTATCAGTCAATACCTTTGGCCTCTAATCCCTTTTATTTTGGTATGCCCGACATGACACCATAACTTTCATCCTTCATTTCAATGACTAATGTGAATACTAGTTTTATTTATGGGGGCACGATGCCTCCTTATGTTCCTTTTTTGTTTGGTGGAGGTCATATTCCCCAAACAAATACTCTAGTTGGAGGTTGGAATCTTCCTTCCTATGGGCCTAATCCTAGCTTCAATGCTCCAAGATGGAGTGCTCAAATGGGTGTACATTTCACTTCCTCTATTCCTTCCTTCATCCCTTCTTCCTCCACACTGAATCTGATGAACACATTTATTATGGAAAATCCCCCTCTATCCTCTGGTGTTCCATCCATAGGGAGTCATTTTCACAAAATGAGAAAACCCTAGCATGGATTTTCTTTGTGTGGGGGAAATGTATATAATCCTTATCATGTCACTTATGTGAGTATGGTTCCCTTACAATATTTCATGAATAATTTTGGAGGAGGATATTACCCTACCAGACAAAGCCATGGTATATACTAGAACCTTGGATGGTCTGTAATCCCTCAACCCCAATCTTTCTCGGGAGCCTGGGATCATATGTTGCAACCCCGAATCCCTTTTATGGCCACGCTTAATATTACATATTTTTTGAAATTAATGAATGACCCTGTGCATCACGATCCGTCATGGACCACCATACTCCCCACCAAGCTTCCTTCAGACATTCCAAAATTCAAGGGAAAGAATGGTGAGAATCCAGGTGATCATGTGACTACTTTTCATTTGTGGTGCTCATCTAAATCCCTAAATGATGATTATATTTGTTTGAGGCTATTTCAATGCACCCTCATGGGAGTCTCCATGAAATGGTACATTGAGCTACCAGGGGAACATATGTAACTTTCAATCAGATGGTATTGATATTTCTCAACCACTTCCAATTGTTAGTTGGTTACGATGTCGACATAGAAATTTTGTCGACCTTTTGCCAAGATAAAGCTACACATATCTCATACCATATCTAGGAGTGGTGTAGATGGAAGAGGTTGATTAAATCCTACATTCCTCCATAGTTTCTGTTGGAATGGTTCCTTAAGTATTTATTTCCTTATATTTCGAAAGATGTCTCTAGATCTGGAGTAACATTTGAGGAAGAATCCATTTTCAAAGCCTAGTAATTGGACCTCATAAATGCTAAATCTGGGATGTTTTATGAAATTCTCCCCGATGCACAGAGGTCAAACTATGACCCTAGATAAAATCCTGAGCCTCATGCCGATCGCATCATAGGCTCTGCAAATGATAATACTATAGACTTGGTGATGAACCAGTTGAAATATTTTTATCTAAAACAACTTGTAGTAGGACAAGATTCATCTTCGTCCTCCACCACCATCCAGTCGACATATGTCCATTGTGTACAGTCATCGTATAACCCGAATGGTAACTAGCAACCAGAAGGAACTAAAAAGAAAGGATGAGATAAAATAGTAAGGGTGGGAAAAATAATAATAAAGCTAAGGATAACACTAACAATGATAGAGAGAATAATAATGCTGGTGAGGGAAATAAATAAAAGAGGAAGGTGAAGTTCCCTTGTAAACTTTGTAAAGATGATCACCTTACCCACCTATGCCTCAAAATTGAGGAAGCCTTGGGGACCTCCAACACTAGAAATCTGTTGAGTGGGAGTCAAAACACATTAGCACATGAAGGTTACCATCTATGCATCAATATGGTCAAGTCTCGGATTGATGTAGCTACTCGATCTCATGATTATGGTTCTTCACAAAATATTATAGGTCTAGGGTCTCCTCCTCCTCCATAAACCCCCTTGCAGATCGAAAAGTCAGAACCTTTTCCTCATATTCCGAAAGGAGTACTAAAGCACTATTCCCACAATCCTAATGCTAGAGCCACCCAAAACTATTTGATTGTCCAAAATTTGGGCCAAACCTCTTGTGTGATGTCGAATTTGGAGGTGCTCTAGATGTGTCCTTCACAGAGGAACGTCCTGTTATCTTCATTAGGAACTCTTGACCCACGTGGATTGAAGGTTATCAATTTCACCATCACGAATGTTAAGACTCTCTTACCTTACCATGTGGCCTTTCAAATGAATGTGGAGTACATGAAAATTACCATCAAACGTACTATAATTGATGAAGGTGCTGTGACATGCGTGATTTCCCTAACCTATTGGAAATCCATTGGCTCTCTGACCCTGTCTCAATATATGACTATGTTGACCGCATTTGATGGGCATTCATTTCGACCTCACAAAATTATCCCTTCTTTTCATGTCTAATTAGGTGGGAAGACCATGGACGTTGATGTCGATGTGGTTGATGCGCCTCTTGAATACAATTTACTAATAGGGTGTAATTGTACTTATGTCATGACAACCACCGTGTCGTCTATTTTTTGTACTTTATGTTTTTCTCACGAAGGGAAGATAGTGGCAATTGATCAATTGTCCTTTACTCTAGTCCTAGTGCATGGGTTGGACCTTTGAACCATGTGATTGATAATTATCAACAAGAAACAGAGGATGTTGGTGTCAAAATGTATTCTTCTTTGATGGGTATCTTTGATTTCATGGCACCAATTCACCATATTCATGCTATTTCCAGTGAGTCTTTGTCATTGATGAGGTTTGTTCATTTCCATAATTCATATTTCAATGACCCTTGGACCCTACCTTCCTCGACTATGTCATATGAAGGTCAGTCAGACATTGGGATGGAAATTCCACTATTAGCAATAGAAGTTGTGTATCAGGATATTCTTGACACTACTGTTGACCCAGGTCCTTCCTCCTCGTAGACGAACGATGTGGATCCTATTTTAGAGATTTTATGGGTCGCTCAATCATACTTTTCACATGATTTATTTGAATATACTTTACCTTCAGATGAAGCCATCATAGAGGCCATGTATTCTCCTAATAGGCCTTGGGACGATATGCATCATCTATCCTATTTTCTCCTAGATCTTGTTAGGATAGAACAAGATGACTTTATATCTACCCCGAGTGAGATGGTCAATCAGGCCATGGCTCCATAAGATACGCATGGTATTTATGCTAAAGGAAACATGGTGAATATTTCTCCTACCGTCACGATCGACATCTCTCATATCCCTGGTAAAATCAAGAACGTATATATCGATGCAGATTGTTCGCCTAAAGAAATTCATATCTACACCGATCTCTTCAAATAATTCTGAGATATATTCACTTGGTCATATGAAGAGATTCCATGGATTGACCCCAACATTGTCGAGCATGACATTAAAACCTATCTAGATGATAAACCTGTTTGACAATGTCTTAGAGCTATTAATCCTATGAAGGCCCCTGCCATTAGGGAAAAGGTAGAGAAGATACTTAATGATGGTTCCATCTACCTGGTTCCCTTGACTGAATGGGTGTCCAATATTGTTCTCATAAATAAAAAGAAAGGAGCCATCTGTGTGTGTATCGATTTTAGAGACCTAAACAAGGATGTCCTAAAGACAACTTCCCTACTCCTTTGATTGACCAGATTATTTATGAGTGTGTGGGAAGAAAAGTATTTTATTTTATGGATAGATTTTTGGGCTATAATCAAATTTAGATCAAACCCGAGGATCAACATAAAATGACGTTTATTTTACCTTGAGGTACTTTTGCATACCGAAAAATGCCTTTCGGCCTTAAAAATGTCAGAGTGACCTTCCAATATACCATGACCTTTGCATTTCACGATCTTAAACATATTTTCAAAGCTTACTTAGATGATCTCGCTGCTCACTCTCACAAGAGAGTAGATCACTCCACTCACCTTCGATTAGTATTTGAGAGATTTTGTTATTATTGCATTTGGTTGAACCCTCAAAAGTGCATCTTCTACGTTAGGTATGGTCGTATTTTAGGATTCATAGTGTTTGAGCATGGGATCATGGTAGATCCTATGAAGGTTGAGACAATACTTCGATTTCCTCCCCCGCATAACATTCAAAAAATTGAAGGTTTACAGGGGAAGGATAACTTCCTGCGTCGGTTCATAGTGAACTATGCCAATTTAACTAAATGTTTCATGCATGTTTTGAAGAAGGAAACTTAGTTTATATGGGATGAGCAAGCCCAAGAATCCTTCTATGCTCTTAAAAAAGCTTTGGTATCAATGCCTCTGCCAAAGCCTCCAGACTACAGAAGAGACTACTCGCTTTATATCGCCACGTCCAAAGGGACGGATGGTATGGTTCTAGTTTAGGAGGATGATGAGCTCCATGAGCACATTGTCTACTATCTTAGTCAAAACCTATTTGGTCCTGAACTTAAACACTCTCACATAGATAAGTTGGCCTTAGTCGCTGTTATCACTCAGTTTGTAGGGTAGGTTTAAGTAGCTTGAAGGCAAGGCTTAAACTGGCGTAACAGGAGCTTCCCCACCCACTGTCACCTCGATGGGGGGCTCTTTCTATTCTGGGTGGCTAATCCCAAGGGAGACGTCCCTAGTAATATGGGGTTTTGAAGGAAAAGGATCAAATCTATTGGGCTCAAAGGTTAAAGTAAGATTTCCCTTCACAGATTACCGCCAAAAGGATAGTCAAAGAGAAGAAAATCTACTGATAGAGCACCTGTTTGCGAGACAAGGCAAATGAAACTAAAATGTGCATACAGTGGTTAGTACTTCACAATTTAATGACTAACTTTAAATATATATGAGCAATGATAAATGTAATTATTGACGAAGTCAATGATTGCAAATAAAGACCAAAAGCTTATAATACTTCCTCAATAAATACAAGAGAGATATTGGCATTCAATGTATAAAATCAATCCTTTTACTTATCACAATGCATTAAATAAGCTCATATATAAATATTGTTGCTGCGTAAAACCTGCTAAAAGGTGACGTCAACTCTATTTTTAGCTAGACAAATAAGTGGATGTTTTTCTAATTGATCCAATGAAATTGCTTAACACTTAAATGTTTATCAAAATATGACAAAGCCACAACGTTTTACACTAAACAAGGGTTAAAAAGGAGGCTTGACGCCATCAATATTGTTGCTGCTGCATCATTATGCTACAAAGGTGACGTTAGCCCTAAATTCTAGGTTAGTTTTAAGAGGCAAAGAGGTGGACATTTTGCAAACTAAACCAATGAAAATATCCTACACATCAATGCCAATTGCTAGGTGACAAGGCCACAACGTTCTATACCAAACAAGAGATCAAATAGGCATGATGTCACTAGCTAGTTAAGGTTAGTACAATCGCTAGGGTTAGTTAGGGTTTCAATTCAAGAGTGTTTGAAATATTATTTTTGATGACCAAAGGTCCAACGTTGAAATTTAGACTAGTGCCTTGGGTTAATGGAGTCAAAGAGAGAGGCTAAAAGGCTTGGAAGGATTCAAACCTCACGACAAGAGAGTTAGGTTTGATGGTGCTGCAATGGCAGGGCCACCAAATCAAAACCCTAAGGGGAGGAGGCTCATTCCGGTGTAGCTAAAGCTAGGCCTCA
>SNQJ01S0149573.1:0-23383 GCA_010110895.2 Picea sitchensis | reverse complement strand
ATATAAGATTTGTGGTGAAATATCATCAAAAGTGATAGAGGGATATGCAAGAGTGTATAGTGAGAATCTTGAAAAACATAACCCCTAATGCTTGCAACATTTTCTAGAGGATGGAAAAATTATGATTCTTTTTCCAAATATATAAAGAGTGTATTACAGTTTAATGAATACATTTTCCTACTATTTTATATGGTTTTATACTTTATCAAAAAAGATTTCAAGACTTTACAGGGTTTTATATTTCAGCGAAACATTCACCAATATTTTACAAGAGTTTATAATTCAGTGAAAGAATCGCCAAGATTTTACAATATTATAAAATTGACTAAAAGATTCACCAAATAATTATATATAGATATTATATTATTGATAAAATAGCCTTCAATTTTTCCTATGTATTAGGGGGATTCTCCCATTATTTATATATATAAATTTAGGGGGGTTCTTAAAATCACCCCTGATAGGGTATTTGTGTGTTCATGGTTTCCTTCATCCACTTGTAATCAATAATTTAGGGGTAGTGGTGAGTATAATGCGCATATTCACCACATAATACACAAGGGAAATCAATTCGAACGTTATTGTTCTTTCCTTGGAGTTGTTGTCCGTTGATGTTGTCCCCATTCTAGTTCTGATTACCAACATTCTGAGTGCCCCCTGCTTGAGGGTTTTGTTGCTAGGTGTTTCCCCCTTGTCCTTGGTTGGAGTTGTTATTATTCTTCCCTTTCATTTTGGAATTGTTTGATTAATTAGGTGGATTTTCCATGTTCAACTATTCAAAATATTGGAACTATTGTATGGGAGAGGGTTGAATGAAATTGACACCTCCTTATTGTTGTCTTGGTGGTGGGGAAATGGGTTGAGGGTGCATTAGGAAATGATAATATGGGTTAATATGTGGGGGAGGTCTGTATTGGTTGCAAGAGGTTGATGTACCTCCTCCACTAGTGGGGTTGTATCATGAGGCCAGTGATGGGACTGTAATCGATGTTGGAACCAAATTCACTAGTGGTGTAGGGGTATGTCCTCCCAGTGTGGGAGTAGGAGGGACCATAAAAGTGGGGTGAGGTACTGGATGAGTATAATATGGAGTCCCTCCATATGGGTTAGGATATTGGTTGATACCAAACGTGGGTATCGGTTGTCCATAAGGGTTGAAATGGGACATGGACCCAATTAGCCTGTCTATGACATTTGATGCTCCTGGCTTGTCCTGAACAAATGGTAAGGGGTGAGGAGCTTCTGGTAATACTAATAAAGGTATCTCGACTAAGATTAAATCATATCAAACTGTTGAACCTTGGTGATGGATTCATCTTCAGTTTGAGGCATGGTGGTAGCCACATCCTTTGTGATGAATGAGACTAGTGATTTAAGGATCCAATCTAGTCATTGTTGTAGGGTGGTATCAACCTTACACAATATTCACCTTCTATGCCATTCATGGATATGATCCACAATATGAACATCGATGGTTTATTTGAACTCGGAGAGGATTTATAAACCAGTGTTGTAGCAAACTAGAAGTTGGAAGAATGACAAGAAGGCATTGGCCAGTGATTCAAAGGTTAAATGGGACTTTGATTTCTCATCAACGTACCACTTTTCAGATGGAACGATGAGGGTTATTTGGAACAATTGTAGGTGAATGAAATATTTCATGATGCTATTAGAGGAGCACCATAGGTGAAATTTCATGATGTGATTTGTTGGGTTCTTGCTTGGTTTCCCCTCAAACTTAGGGATATCTGAAGGTAACTTAGTGGGCATGTTGGGCCAAGTGGCATCATGCAAGATAGGGTAAATCATGAGTTTGGTCAAATATGGACTATTTAGAGATGCCAAATACGACAAGATGGGAGTTGGTATAACCATGGTGCGTGATGTTTAAGAACTGATTCCTTGTGGGGAAGGTTGGGAACTTGTTCCTTGAGAATAAGGTTGATCTCCTACTCCTTACGAAGGAGAACTCATAGAAGGGTTGTTAGGGATGCTTATTCCAAGAAATCTAGAACCGAGCAAGGCTGATCCTAAAACCGTCACACCTAAAGGTGAGTGGACATGTTGGGTCAAAGTGTTAGAAAAATTTGGGATACCTCCCAAAATTGGAGGGAGGTTAAGAAGGTGTCTAGAAAAATGGGGATTTTGTGGTTCCCCTATGATTCTTGACTAGCTAAAAAGAGGCATGTGTGAATAGCGATGAGAGAAATAAATGAACACATGATTTTACATTTGGCCTACTGTAGTAATATCACTAAAAGATGTATGTAATCAACAATGAACATGATAAATAAATCAACTAAAAGAAGAATATAAGCCGGGTAGGTTTTATCTGCATGGAGGAATAAAAAAATAAAATTGCACGTGTCCTAAAGGAATAGTCTCCTTCCTCTCAAAACAACACCATGCCTTCCAAAAGCACTCAACAATGGGGCATGAATCCACCATAAGAGAAACTAGTGAATGTATGAATAGTTAGTTAAAATGAGGGGTAAATGGGGCATATCCTGAAAGTAATGGAAATATTTCCCAATTGCTGTTCAAAATATGACTAAGGTGCGATTGCAGCCCACAATCCCCACCTGGGTAGAAATATCCTAGTTTTGGTCACTAATTTACCTCGATCAAGCACAATAAGGGACTCTCGGCCTAAGATATTGGTTACAGGATGGGTAACCTCTCAAGAGCTAGGTGGTTCAAGGAGGCATGCGAAAAACAAATAGACCTTAGTACTTTCCCCTTCACGGGTATCTTCTTGCCTTATGGTATTGGAACGCTTGACTTGGAGGATTTCGGATTCCTATTTCATCAACTTCTAATTTTCAATGTGAAAATGATAATGGGGGGTTGTTTTGTAAATGCCTTCTATTTCAGGGTCTCATTAATTATATAAATATCTCTTAATACCCTACTTTAATAACTTCAATTTAGTTCATGATTTTAAGGAATAATCTGGTAAATAAAAAAATAATAACAACAACATAATAACAACAAATCAACTAGTAAAAGTACATACCTCAACTTGCAGGTTGGTTGATTTAGCCCCCAACTCATTTGTTCTTGTTTTGTCCAAACTTCACAAACTGAATATTTACCTCACAACCAACTAGGAACAACCTCTTCGACTCCCTAACTCCAGGAATCCTTGCAGTTTCCTGGCCCCTGAGCCCAAAGTTCCCAGCAACAACAATGCCCCTGTAAGAGTTCCCCAAAACAATCTGTTCTTCCAATTTCCTTCTCTTTCTCCCCCTCTTCCAGAAATTTTCCCAAAGAAAAGAAGACCCCTCTGCAAGTCCCCTCCCCTCTTCCTTATCCTCCTCTGTCGAATCCCCCTCCTTCATTCAATTCCAAAACTACCATATCCCCTCATTAATTCCCCAACTTCCTTATCCCCTCATTAATTCCCTCACCTACCATTAAATAATAAAATACTAAAAAGATCCAAATGTATTTATTTTAATAATTAATTAAATTTAATTTAACAAACTATGATCAATAAAATCAAATTGGGTTGTTACATACACCCACCCTTCAAGAAAATTCCTCCTGAAGTTAGAGTAATTTACAATACAACGGTAATGACACATGATTCATACATCCACATCAAATAAACAACATCATCAATTTAAAACACTTATACATACTAGTGTACACGTGAAAGGCATGCATGTGTAGCTAGAACATACAAGACTCACACATCTACTAATGACAATAATTATCACAACTAAAGTAATTCTTGTATGCTTTCAATCCAATCAGAAATGCCATTTATTTCATAAAAAATATATAGTAAAATGTTTAAAAATATTCGCAAAAATCCCTCAATTATAATAAATTAGCACAAACAACATTCACTTAGATAATTGTAGTTCAGTTAAACAAATATATATATATATATATATATATTTTTTTTTCAAAAGGAGGAAATCAAGAAATTCTACTATAAGGTGAAAACTCCACACATTCTCAAATACTTCTAGTAATCCATCCTCCCTGACCTACTTCCATCTTCCATCCCTATCCTTCCTCTGCTGGACTATCTTGGAGCGTCAACTATATTGACCTAACTCCAGATAGAACCCATAAGAGGAAGTTCCAACTCTTTTGACCAAGCTACCCCAATAGGCAACTGACAATCATCATCACATGTCTAAGTGAGCGTGAGCTAACAACGTCCTCCCATGACTCCAGGTTTCATAGGATACATGATGGGAAATTCCTCCACCCATCCTAATAGAACTAGGGTCAACACCTTACCATGGACCATACAATGGCACTGTGTTGCTGGGAATTTTGTCATCGTATATTTAGTTTCAGGCAGTCTCGCCACCTGAAAAACTTGCACTTGTCCACATATCATAGTAATGCATTTGAATCGACATAATTTCACATGCAAATATTCATACCATACTGGTTCCTGGTCGATGTTGACAAAATCAACCTTTTATTATGATTATCCTTTGGCTATTTCATAGCCCATTGACCTATAGATTAGTCTATAACACAAACTCATACATATCTATGCATTACTATCATGTAAATGCATTTAATCATATTCTCAATCCGGTATCCATGTACCAACAACTTTAAATGCCAAAATTTTCAAGTTAGAAATAGATTGCATAATATCCATGATAATTCAAATAACGATAAACATTCATATAATTGACATTAACATAGGTCTATATGTCTTAAAATTTCAAGTGTATCATTATTAATTTCACAGTTAATAGAAAATAAAAGATGATTAGGCCTTAAGTAATTCTAGCTATCTAAGTCATAAGGTGGAATTAAGTACACCCAACCTTCGGGAAACATATTCCTGAGGTGGTAAAAAAAGTGAGGGATGATCTCGTCGTAAGGCTTCTGCATCCTCCCAAGTAGCATATCCTGGGCTACACTTGTCCCACTGGACCTTAAATTGGTCTACCAAATGATTCCTGAGTTGTTAGATGTTAAGCCCTAATATTGGCTCATTACCCATTAATTGGGGCATATTACATTAGTAATGTTATTTTATTTATGTCTGCTTTATTCCATTAGTTGTAATTATACCTCCTAGTCTCCTATATATACGAAGGAGACATTTTCATTTGAAATCATCTTGAAATTGTACATTTATGTGGGCATAAGGAGGTTTTTGCATCGAAGAGGATTATTATATTAATTTATCTTTTTTTCAAGGCATTGAGTACTTATTCTAATGTTTTTCTATGCTATATTGATATTTGGTTCTTAACATATGGTATCAAAGCTCAAGGTCTTGGGGTTTCGCTGCTACATCTGAGACACCTTGGAATTTTTGCTATATTTTTTCCTACAATGTTTCATAAGAAACGACTTGGAGGATATTTAGTAGATGGATCAAGGTATGCTGGCTTAAAATTACAGCTCCTGAGGCCTTATAATTTCAGAGATACAACCTGTGCAATATAGGGTTTTGGAATCATCCTGAAATGAGTCATTGCAGAATTTTCTCTATAAAGGTTTTTCTGTAATGTTTCAGACCCTTAAATCCAGAGGATATTCATAGAAATTAGTACTATATCTATGGTAAAATATTCAGCTTCTGGGTTGTCTTACATTTGTAGATAAACCTTGTGGAAGATAGGGTATTTGACTAGTCCTATTGACTAGTCTCAAGAAGGTGTTACAGGTAAAACAATCATAACTTCTTCCTAGAGTATCCAAATTGAGTGAGATTGGTTGCATTGGATATTGGAAAGTCTGTATTATTTTTGGTATGATTTTTATAATTTTATATCAATTATTTTGTGCAGGGCATGCTATACAAGTGACATCTCCCAGAAAGGCCAAACATCAACAAGTTGTGGGGAAGTTACTGTAAATTCCACTTGGCACATCCAATTTTAATCAGACCCATGGAATTGCAGAGAAGAAATATCAGAGAACTACAAAAAATAAAGTTTCATACCCGGAAGGGATGAAACTTTGGAGATACAACAAAATAAATATTTTCTAGCAGAACCACCTCAAAATCAAGGTTCAAAAGTGATACTTGGCCAACATGCCACCCAAAAAGGGAACTTCTACACCAAATAAGCCTCCAGATAATCCTACATGGACTCTTGATGAAGGTGAAGAAATGCGTAGGGACATACTCCGATAATCCTACATGGACTCTGATGAAGGTGAAGAAACATGAGGGACATAAATGATTTACAAATAAGACAAGAATAAAAGATGAACTAAGAGATGATGGAGGGTTTAAAGGGGATATCATAGAAGGATTGAACACCATAATAGAGGACACCTAAAAGTGAAAATGTATCCCATGAAATCACGATGAGGACACAAGGAAGGTGTAAATCAAGAATGAGAAATTCCAACTTTGGTTTGGATAACATTCAACATGAGGTTCTACTTTGGGAACCCAAATCATTGGAGAATGCATTTAAGGTGGCAAGAAATGTTGAGATATACCATGGCTATGATTACTAGAAGGACCAATCCCAACATCTATAGAGATAATAATGTCTTCTTCTAAAACACCTCAACCTGCCAGGTTGACACCCTCAAAAATTGGAGGAAAGGAAATCAAAAGGTTTATTCTTTAATTGTGACAACAAGCACAAGAGGGACATAAGTGTGGTGAGAAGAAATTATTCTACATAGATTGTGAAGAGGAAGAAGAAGAAGAACAAGAACCATCTCAAGATGAAAAACGAGAAGCAATTTCTGTCTCAAGAGTTGGCCTCATGATATCGTAATGCATTGATGGAATTCACTCCTCAAACCCTCAAGATCAATGATACATCAAAAAGAAAAAAGGTAATAGTCCCAATTGATTCAAGCAGTACTCATAACATTCACTATAAATTAGTCAAATCTCTCAATTGCTTTGTATATCCAAAGGTCGTGAGTTTCAAGTAATGATTGCGATGGAGGAACTATAAATTGCTAAGGAAATGCAATAAGATCAATCTTCCCATGGGAATATGTAATGAATAGTCCAATGATTCTATACCCATGGGTGGTGCCGATGTTGTACTAGGAATCTAATAGTTGGCAACCACCAGTGTTCACTGGAAACCCTCGACACATGGAAGCCCGGTAGGGTGATAAGTTCTAATGGCATGGAAAAATTATTGAAGGCACTAAGGTGTTATTGCACAATTATGCTCACTATGTGTTCAAACAACTAAGCCATCTTATTCCCAAGATATCCAAGGGATCATTGATAAGATTCCAAATTATTTTAAGATATCTCTAGTAAAAGTCTTCCACCCACCTAAACGCGATCTGAAATTCACCTAATTTCAGAGGTTCCTCCCAACATTAGCCATAAAGATACCCTTAAGTTATAACTCCCAACACTATTCATACCACTGCATCGTGCCAACTTCATTGCCCTTCATTTCCAAAGCAATGCTGAACAGACTCTTAAAAAACCCCTTAAAATAAGTAACCCACGCCCTAACTCTATCATCAAGGCGAACGCTGCTCGCCTTATACCGCATCGCTGCGAACGTATCGCCCACCGGGCCAAGGACCGCAAAAATCGTGAAAGTTTCCACTAACGAAGCTTTTGGTCACAGACCGAACTCCGCCATGCATGGCCGAGAGTTCAATACTCTAAAACCCTAGCCCCTTCTAGCCTATAAAAGAAGGGGTACTATTCAAAGGAGAAAACATCATAGCAAAGAAACTCGCCCACTCAGTCATCCAGCTGTTCCAACCCTTTAGCCTTCCTCAATCTTTAGGAGAATTCAAGAAAAGTAGTTGAAGGACAAAATAAGAGCAGGAGCCCCTGTGGATCAGGATCGAGGAAAAGTGGTCGGTCTCTATAATCATTGTAAGTTGATTCATCTTTGAGATTAATAAAAGATACTTTTTCCATCCCAAAATACATGAGTCTTATGTGTTTCATTTGTTTTATGTTCAATCTCTAATCCTCTAGTAGAAAAAATAGCATGCATGCATAGTTTTTTTTTATTGTAGGATCGCTTTTGGAAGGAGCAGAAGAAGCAACAGGATAAAGCTCAACGAAACCACACCAACAAATACGCGTTAGCTTGGTTCTTCCCAAGGTTCTTTTGTATTATGAAAAAGGGTTTTAGGTTTGGGGTAGAAGGTTAAAAGTAATTTTCGAAGGGTCATGATCTGCATACAAATTCAGCCCTAGCTTGTTAGTCCACAGG
Source organism: Picea sitchensis (assembly GCA_010110895.2). NCBI lineage: Eukaryota > Viridiplantae > Streptophyta > Pinopsida > Pinales > Pinaceae > Picea > Picea sitchensis. The sequence continues at coordinate 15,221 of SNQJ01S0149573.1, read as the reverse complement.
GTATAATTTCCCAACAAATGTAATTGGTGACCTAATCATGTTTTAATGGTTTCCGGGATGAGCAGCGTCTTTTGGGTAGTTCAAAGCCTTTCTTTGTTAGTTTTTGTTTTCTGCTAGGTGTTAGCAGGGAACCGGGTTATCAATACCAGTTTTTCCTTGACTGTTGCTTTTGACTTTTTATTCTCGGACACACGTAGGTACCCAAGCGTCAGAATCCTCAGCCACAGGTAACTCATGCCTACCTTTCTACGTTCTCGCTATTGAACGCTGTCGTAGTGGGTTTCAAAAGATGTAGAGTCCATGAAGCTTAAGAGGTAGTCTCCTCTTCCCGCCGGTTACCTTCTCAAGGGCTTTCCGATCCCGCCCGCCTGATTAATGCATCGCCTTGCTTTCACTTTATTGTGTTGGATTATTCTTTGTGATTTGCAAATCTTCTTTTCTCGTTAAAGTAGAAGCACTAAGCCTTTAGGAGACCCCGGTTGTCAATACCAAAGGCCTCTCCCAGGTCTGGGCTACCTGTGTTAGATTTTTTCTCAAATTTTATACATACCCACCGCCTGCTTCACTCGGGAAAGGCTGGTATCCACGGATAAAGAGTAGCTCAAGACGCAGCGCTGGAACGCTGCAGTTTCCACTCGCTGATGCCGCTGGTCAGTTGCCGTCTCTGCTCGTGGTAGTCCCTCCCATAGAAGTGTTCCTCCTGCATGGAGTCTAGGGTGCATAGCCAGTGAGTTAGGGACTCATATCCTTAGCTAGTGTTTTACTTAGTTAATGTTTTGAGAAGAAAAGACAAAAGAAAATTTTTCTTTGTTTCATGGTTTCAGCAAGTGTTGAATTGGCGTTTGTCTTGATTGCTTTTTCCGACCTTTGTGCCTCGATTTTTGGCGACCGCACTGGGTTTCTAGTTTTCTTTCATTCCTCTTGGTTTTGTTCTGTCATCATTTTTCCTTGTTATGCATTTTGCAATAAAAAAAATTTCTTTGTTTCCATTTTTCTTCTTGGATTTGAAGATTGTGCCGTCGCATCGCATTAGGAAAGAAGTCTCTTTTGCATAAGTTTTCACAGTGCATGTCAAGTAGCTCACAGATCCGAAATAAAAGTCCTTCATATTTAATCGCATGAAATCTTAGTAATTTTGAAAAGAAAAAGAAGTCTTTGTTAAAAGTTACCGGTTTTGCATTTTAGTAAAAGTTTTGTTTCCAAGCATTTCTTGTTCATTTTAATTTGAGTCTTTTACACACCATCAGCCACTTCGCATCTTTGTGACTTAAAATCCCATTAAAAGTAACGCTTAATAAAATAGAATAGACTTTGTTAATAGGGTATACACTAGCTCGACTAGGTCTTGGAATAGGTTGAGAGTAAATTCTCCAAGGTCACCCAAACTAAACATTGGAGTATGTCAATAGGAAGTGTAGAAGTCCAGTTATGGAAAGTTATCCGGGACCCCTCTATAACACGTGGGCTAACACAAGGTCACGTAAGGAAAGGTAGCGAGGATAACCCTCCAAAGTTGGACCGAGCGCTGTGGAGAAATACATATTGAGGATTTGTTGATGGATTCCGTAGTTTGCATTTTCCATGGAGCTTCAAGGGTATCAAATCCATTCAAGGTCCTAATTTTTCTTCCAGACCACTTTATTTCAATACCCTTTGATAGTTTTAGTTTGATACCGTCATTGTGGTTTACCCGACCGCCGACCGTACCTACCGGGTGATCGTCACGCGTGCTGGCAAAATAGTTGCCATTCTTTTCTAGGGACATACATGGGTGATTGCAGGGGTATACCACCTGGCATCTGTGGGACATACATTGGGCCACGATTTGTAGAGTATACCTGCAGGGTGCTTCCATTTTTGAGTTACACTTGCACCGATAAGCTGCTCTATTGTTGTTTGTTGTAATTGTTCTTCCAACCAGTTTAGTGCTTGCTTGATTTATCTCTTAAGGGGCTTTATTTTAGTGCATGCTACTGTTTGAACGTGTAGAATAAATTAGCGTGTCTTGTATATTCTCACACAATATAGATTCGTTCGCCGGTCGAAGGCTTTGGCCCGGCCACGGGCTATAATCGGAGTCACCCCGCCACCATTGAGGGGCGTGAAGCTAGACCATCAAGGGTCTTTCAAAACAACCGGGTTTCAAACCATTGAGCCCGAACAACCCCCCGAGGAATCGAATCGCCAATCTTGGATTGGTTGAAACTTCAAACACTAATATCTGGACACCAGTTATTGTACCAATCCAATTTAACGAACGCCGGCCGCCAGTTTCCAACCCAAAGGATGGAACAAAACTTCAGCATTTCAACCGGGAATTCTTCCATTCCCATCATTGTTGCTACCATAGAGAAGCTTCTCCTAACTTTCCTTTGTCGGTCCAAGCCACTATGGTCTCCGGGCCGCACCATCTCACAAGCACCCGTAATCTCCATCTATCGCCGCCACCCCTCCTTACACACCTAGTGCGACAGCTGCTTTCAAATGGTATGCCTAGTTCGGGTACAAGCCCTGCACTCATTTACTCCACTTTACAGACTTTGGTTTGGGGAAGGTGGAGCTCTAACGCTCATCTGCATGGTCAACTTGGGGGCATTCCCGCCCTCAACGCTTTTCCTTACGTTGAGGTCACATTCTCCTTCAACCTCTCTTCGGCTGGTGGTCCGCGACGTAGCCCACAATGGGTACCTACACACACGAGTCCAATGGAGCAGGGAGTCAAGGAACACCTATGTAAACTCGGGGCCGGTTCGTCACCGCTTGTTTGGAACGGGACGTTATATTAACATCTTCGGTGATCCGTTTCCCATCAGGGGCACACCCATTTTTGGGATTAGTTCACGCTTCGCATAGGGTACTATTCTCGCCAGTATTTACACCGACCTTGGAACTCAGGACAAGGGATCCGCTCGAATGCATCTGGGTAATTTTCCATACCAATGGAACCTCGATAGACTTCTATGCCTCTCCCACGGGACTGCATGGGTAATCCTTCCAAAGTCCGTCGAACAATTAGCTGAATGCCCAACATCCCATGTCCTTCATCGGAATCAACCAATGATGTCTCCTCAGATGTAAAACCCTTACGCCGGTCGAGCCACGGCTGCAACTCCCGCCAAGAAATTAAACTTTTCCGGCAACCTAGTGCTACCAAACCCCATGACCCTTTTATCCAGGCCATCAACAACAACCAAAACTACATTTATTGGGAAATTTACATTTGCCCTCGATTTGATAACGGCTGTTAAATGATCCTATCGTTACCGCACCGCTGCTGGCCTCCTATGCGCCAACGGTTGCTTTCGCATTATTCCGTTCGAGGCCAAGCTCTAACGTAAGATCCGTGATCACGCGGACTACTTTCCACTTAAGTGGTACCGATCTAACTCATCAAAGATGACTCGGCCTTAATTGCGATATTTCAACGCTATCTCCCTTATTGGGAGTAGCTTAAATGGTACATAGAGCTTGGATCGCTTATATATTTTTCGCTAACCCGCATATTTTCCTGACCATTTCCGCCATCGCGGATACTTATCGGGCACCGAAGTTGTTAGCCAATTTCTCAAGTAATTTACGTTGGACCATATATCTCGATCATATTCAGAGCATGATGCCGAAAGAGTCTTATCATACCCGCCCCACCAACATTCCTCGCTGTTGATTGTCCCTTTAAGTCTTTAGTTCCGCAGCTATCCACTTAGAAATTCGTGGTTTTCCAAAGCAAGATGCCATCATGAGGGGCTCAAATAATTTTGAGCTATCTACTCACCGTCTTTATAAAACCATCCCGCCGGATGCAGCCCAACACATTGATTTTACAAAACCGTATAGAGAGTCGACCACAGGCCGACAAAGTATCGCCGGTTCGGGCACAAACCAAGCTCGTGGAGCAATTGACAAAACAATTGCAGCAGCTATCAATACAACACTCAGCGGCAAGCCAGACCAGACCATCGCTGGTTGCCCCTCCTACTCAAACGCCGGAAGTACACTCGTGCGCATGACTAACCTAAAGGCAACCAACATCCTGGCAACAAAACAACGTAAGAAGAGTAAGGGGATAAAACCAACCGATACGCCGGGCGAGGGCACCACTGAAAGAAGAGGGCGTAGGTATCCGTAAACTTTATAAAGGTTAATTTCAATTTAATCTATCTATGCCCCTCGACTTGCTGGAGGCCCAAAATGTCACACGCTAAATGCGAAGCGTTGACTAATCCCTTCGCGATGGGCAAAATTTAACCCAAGCCTCTAAGTGGGGAAGGGGCAGCCGTGAAAATCCTCCTCCTCCAAATAATCCTTCTTTCGTGAACGTATATATGGTTAAAGTGATGCTTTCATAACGACCAGAGCACACGACTATAGAAACCAAGTGCCTCCTCGGTGAAGGGCAAGAAGCCGGTGATCCCATCTCTTCCCAATGCATCGAGAAGACGCTTGGGTGAAACAATGACAAGCATTCCAAAGGTGCGCTTAAGAGGGTTTCACAATCCAAACGCTAGTGGGTCACGGAAACCACCAAGGGTGGAAGATTTGGTCACAAAACCCCTGTGCTAACCGCTGAGGTCCTCCAAAGTTTCCCTCGCCGAAAAGCTTTGTTGAATGCTTTAGGCTCTAACGAGACTTGTAACCCGTACCATCGATGTTAGATAATGACCGACTTGAAACCTTGTTTTCCTTACCACGTCAGTGTTTCAGATAGTAGTGGCTCACCCTACCTAAAAAACTTACGATGAAATATTCAACGCATCGATGGTTTCCATTAAGGGCGATCAATCCATGCTATGTCGCTAGCATGTTGGAAAGCCATCGGTCATCCCAGTTGTCTCCATCACCTAATTTCCTCACTCATTATGTCACCCATCGCTCTTCCCAATCGTGATGCAATCATTCCTTCTTCCTATGCGCTAGGGGGAAAGACCGCAGCGCCGAGAGGTGGTCGATGCCCCCATCGCCTACAAGCAATCTCTTGCTTAGTTGTCCGACCTCATGCAAGCAGTGGTCGCTACAATTTTCCGAGTCTTATTGTTCTACATGAAGTGTGATAGTGACCATTGATCAATTGTCCTTCTTCGGCCCGAACCGCCTTTGGGGCATCCACTTCGCTCCCATGGTAAAGATAATCCCGCCGGTGTCGTTAACATAGAGTTATTTGTGCCCATCTTGATGGGTACCTTTGATTACCCACCTCCTCAAGGTGATGTCAAGTTATATCAACTCACCAAGGTCGAGATTTTCCATGTTTTGTCGCCCGCATCTACTCTACTTTGAGGATCCGTGGATTATTCCTTTCCCAACACACGATGGATGCGAAGCGGGCATGCGTGCATGTTCACACCCTCTTGTTGACCACCGGCGAAGGCATTTCTTTGGTTCATCAAGCTTCACTTCGACTGATTCTGCACTGTGAGTCGGATCCACCGAGCCTATCCGCTCAAGATTCTCTAGTCAACACCGGTTTGTTAGATTTAGTCTTGCCTTTTGACGAAACCATAATCGAAGCAATGACTGGTCTGGACAAAACTTGGGATGATTTGCACCACAGACCATATTTCCTCCCAGAAGTTACAAGTCGAATCGAGGCATGAGAATTCACCATCACCATGACGGGGGATCAGCCTTGTCCCATTAACTTTTAGCCACTGTGATAGTTTATGCCGAGGGAAATATGGTGACTATCACCGAAACCATACCTATTAACATCTCCCCAAACCCTGGCATCATGGAGAATTTTTTTTGTCGGAGCGGATTGCTCCCCTCAAGAGATTCGCATTTGCTGGACTGGCTTAAAGAATTCGCCATGCTTTTTGCCTGGTCTTATGAGGAAATGCCGCATCGCATCCTAAAATAGTTGGAACATTAGATCACTACGCATCCTCGATGCTAAGCCCTGCTCAATTTAAACTTCATCCGCTAACTCAGGCAAAGCAGCCATCAAAGCCGAGGTTGAGAAATTGCTTACAAGTGGTTCATACCCTATTCACTTCACCTACTGGTGTCAAATCCCGTGCTGCCGATAAGAAACAAGGCACGCATTCGGTTCCAGATTGATTTTCGCGATTTAAACAAGGCATGTCCAAAAGACAATTATCCAACCCCATTCATCGACTGGATCATTGATGAGTGCCGGTTGTGAAGCCTCATTCATGGATGGTTTCTCGGCTATAACCAAATCCAAATCAAACCCGAGGACCAACACAAAATGGATTTTATTTGTCCTTGGGGTGATTTTGCCTATCGTAATATGTTTTTTTGGTCTTAAAAATGTTGGTGCCATTTTCCAGTGGGCCATGTATTTTGCGCTTCATGACCTCAAACACATAGTCGGTGGCCTATCTAGATGACTCACTTCTAAACGGAAGACCATCCCTACAACCGACTAATCTTCAACTGCCGCTACTTCGACCATTGAATCCTGCAACAAGTGCGATTTTATGTCAATGCCAGATCTTAATCGTTAGGTTTCATCGCTTCAACAATGGGGATCATGGTGGATCCTCTTTAGGTGGAGGCAATAATCCAGTTAACCCCCCCCACGCACAATCCTACAAATTCAGTTCTAAGGCATAACTTCTTAATGACGCCCATTGCCAACTATCATCCACAAGGGTCAGCGGGTTACTGAAGAAAGACGCCTTTCTTTGGGACTCCAAGCAGCCAAGTGCTGCTCTTTCCTCGAATAATCTTGAAACACGTTGTTACAACCGCACCTCTTCTACGACCATCGAATCATAACAAGGATTTCCTACTATATATGGTCGTCGCAGAGTCAACCATAGGCATGGTTTTAGTTCAAGAAGATGTGATTCGCTTTCTGAATAATGCGATTCATTACTTGAGCCGAAAATTGTAGGACTGGAACTTAATTATACCCATCTCTCAAAACTCGCTGGCGTGGTTCAAGGGCCGTTTCAACGGCTCAATTATGTTCTCGTTTAAGACCATCTCACACCGTCAGGAATCCATTCCAAGACATGTTGACACGACGAGTTATACGCGGAAAAATCAAGATGGATGGTCATCCTCCAAGAATTTGACTTAATTGCTTTCAGCGAAGTCCAAAAGTTAACCGGGTCTTCACAACTTATATTTCGAACTTCCGTTGAGTCGCGGACGTTGTGCCTGAGGGAATCTTATCCGGGGATAATTTTTGGATTGAATCGCCAGACCGGTATGGAGATATGGACCGATCTATCTCCGTAATTTATGCCCCACCTCGTGATGAGTCGTTTAAGAAGTGCCATCCGTGCCAAGAACTATCTTATACTCAATGATAATTTGTATCGGAGAGGTGTAGATTGCATCTGGCGGCGATGTCTCACTCATGAGGAGGCCGCCATAGTGCTCAATGATTGTCATACGAGAGCTTGTGGAGGTCACTTATCCTGGTTGGCAACAATTTCGTAATCTTACGAAAGTGTGTTACTTCTGGACCACGCTCATTAAAGATTGTATCGAGTCGGTCAAGAAGTGCCATCCATGCCAAATATTCCTTACCTAAGAGGAGGGTACATCCAGCTCCTATGTTTCCCTCGTTATCCCCGCCGGTCCCTTCACCAAGTGGGATTGATTACACTACTTTCAACCCTCACGCTGGGAACCGCTTATATCATTGTGGTCAGTCAATTACTTCACTAAGTGGGTCGAATATATGCCGACGCTCAAAGATGATGGAGAGACTGCCGATCTCTTCTTATTTAACCAGACATAGTATGGTTCCGAGTCCCAAGAGAGATTGTCACCGACCATGGTAATCACTTTCAAAACCAAATGATAACCAAATTAAAATCAAAGCTTGCCACGGCAAGAATACCTCTCACCTTACTACCCCCTGGGCCAATGGGCAAGGGCTTATTAAAAACGCTAAGACAATGTTAAGCAATGAACCATCAACTCAACCAAGTCAAACCGGCATTTGATGTTATACTCAGAATTACGGGCTTACCGAACATTAGTTAAGACTGCAACCATTTTCTCACCTTTTCAACTCGTTTGTGTGTTGGAGGCAGTCTTTCCCATCAATGTCAAATTCCATCTCTGAAAATTGTCGTAAGATACATGTTGCATTAATTCTCCTCATTGAAGAACGGTTAGTACACCTAGACCAACTTGATGAATAAATAATGCGGATGCGTAATCGGGCCAACGCTCATAAAAATAAGGTTGGGTGTCAATGATAGTCCGCTCGTCTCCCTGGTTTCTTTGAGGGCTTACCTTGTTTTGGTTTATGACCAAGATAAGGACCCCCTGGGCAGGAAAGTTCAAACCCATGTGGTTCGACCCCTTTCATTGTTAAGGAGGTTTTAAAGCAGGGCGCTTATCGTCCGGTCGATTTTGAAGGGGTTTGCCGGGCGAGCTCTTAGAAATGGGCTCCTAAATTTCAAGAAAGTATTACCTATAGCATCGCCACTGTGGGTAACCTCCTTTGTAACATATGTATAGCTCCTTTGTGCTATTACTTTCTTCATTTCTTTTGAAAAACGTGCCATGAACGTGTCATTAATGTTATCTTCAATACCATGGCAGATGCCGCGAACCCGAGGTGGTCATTGGGTACGCGGATGGTGCTAGTCGACACACGCTGAGTAGCTTCCTCCTCGCTACTTTGGGTAATCTTTACACCATTGTGGTCGGGCTTGTTATCTTCCGGGAGGATATGCTTAGGTGACACCACAAACAATGTTGCCGGTATAGCGCAGTTATTGAGTTGCTTCCGGACGCTTTGTCATTGGGTATCTCCTCATCTCCTAAGTTCATTTAGGATGTGCGTTCAACTGGTTGTGTCGCAACTAAACAATATACCGGTAGTAACGATCCTACTTACAATCAAGATTCCTTTAGGGTATCGCCTTCTTGAACGCTAACTTCGATTATATTATATATTTTCATGTTCCTAGGGAGTCTAAATCAAATCACTCTGATACTCTAGTTAATCACATTTTAGATTGGCATCTTGCTCACACATAAAAATATCATAATCGTTACATGTAAATACATTTTGCACACATAATCCATAAAGACACGTAAAAGAAATAAAACCATATATACATCATAAAATCCTTAGAGTACATCGGCTGCGTGTTTCAAAAAATGGGAACCATTATCGAAGTCACTAGGCTTTGCGCGCCCCTCAAAAATATATTACACGCGCTCGGTGGCACATAAAGTTCATTAAAATCGCTCTGTGGCCTATGGGCCCGCTATAATCATACCAACCTAAACGCCTAAACAGCCGGACCCATGTCCGAGGTAACCCCACCATATGAGTTCCATGATAGAGGGCGGTAAATCCTCTATCTCTATAATGGGAACTGTGCGGGTGAGCTCGCTGAAGTTCCGTTCAACCCGCCTAAGAGCCCTCTCACCACCTTCGCTATCGCCGCTCGCTGCGCGCTCTCCGGGTTATGGATCTACTGCTCACGCAGTCGGTGGTGCCACACGTCCCGCCATCTCAAGACGCAGTCATGCACGTTCACCCGTCAGAAACTTTGTTATCCAAAACATGATATATATCTAAAAAGACATAAAAAATTACATATGCAAACAAAACCGTATTGTATGGAGATTCTACCTATCTCCCTCGCTCCTCACCAAGTGGCACTGGTATAGCCGGATCTCTGGAAAAATTGATTCCCTCGTATGGGTAGTCCTCGATAGTAGGGATCTGCCATGACAACCAAACAAAGAAGTCGCCGCTAGGCTCTCCACGGCCCTTCCATTTTCACCCTCGTCATGCGCACGTTGCCCATCTACATACCGTAGGGAAAGTCACCAGATGTCCTCGTGATCGCTATCCGAGGACTCAAGCATGGAACTCTCTCAAAGAAAATGAGTAATGTGGATAGTCCCCAACCGGGGTTCCTTTGTGTCCGTTGTCGGAAATCTGCCAATTGCCTCTTCATGCTCTCTAACAAAGGTGGTACTCCATTCATATATTTGTGCATTCATGCACTGAATGGAACATTTCATCTGTGCGTGTGACGCCTGATGTACGACTGAGGAGATGGTAATTCACCCAATGAGCTTATGGCGATAAGTCCGTAGAGGCCGGTGATACCGCTAACCGAAGATCCAGAAGTCCCCCTCGATTGGTCCCACCACGCAATATTCTCGGCTATCAACTCGGTATCTTGCTCGCCCCCCGTGAAACGCTCTAGTTTAATCGTTCCTCCCTCGAGTACTGCCAAAAAAATAGATGTCCTTGTTGGTGGGCACCAAGGATTGCCCTCTATCATAAAGGCCTCAAAATCGAAGCAATAGTCAACCAAGGCATTCAAAAACCTAGGTTGAGCGCGCATAAACAGACAAATGAAAAACTTCACCAAGCCACACCGCGTCAGCACGACCACAACATTCAGATATCGCGTACCACCGCCTCATTACAACCTCATTCTCTCTCCAACGAACACATTATCCCGCAAAAATCATAAAGCAAACAGGAGGCTAGACCTTGCATGCTTCATTTTTCATTAACGGGTAGCCCGCTGGTCGCCGAGAGGATTACGGTACCCAGCCTTGACTCGCTATAGTGGTCTCATGGGTCGCCTCTCATACCTGAGTTACTAGGGTCACCCTTATAAGGTCGAATACCTAATCGTCCCAAAACCAACTTAAAAAACTTAAATTTAAATATTGAAATGAAAGATGAGGGAGTTTGTACTTACTGGTCCGAGCAGAAGTCCGGCTTGGTCCACTATAGCTCCCAAAAATCAATGCATCTCCGCAAGGGGTTCTTTTGGCTCCGTGAGTCAATTTCAAATCAGTAATGGTGGATACACGCCACTTCTATTTATAGAGTTTTTGACCTCTTTGTCATCACTTTTTGGGCCCTTTTATCATTTTCTTTATACCAAAACCATTTTGAGTGGTTCGAGAATGATGTGGGATGGACTTTTGGACTGTATTGGGACATTTTTCATTGAGTTTCAAAAAAAAAATGTACATAAGGATCTGGGTCCATAAATTTTTTCAAAAATCAACCCGCATATAGGTAGGATTTCATCCCCACCGCTGCATCTCGTCATTTCTTTGTTCTTAATGTACGATATAGGATCCCATCCATTTGTGACACCTAAACCGTCATATCTTCTAGAAGTGTCGCAACTTGGTGGTAGAGCTTTACCAAAATATGGATGCCCTAGGTAGTTCCCTGGTTGCATTATGGTGTCCATGCTGCTACAACATAGTAGGCTCTGAGTCCATATAGTCTTTCTGAATATGAGTTTGAGCCTCATTTGCATGGGTCTTTTTTCACTTTTTGTCTTAACACCTCCGGACTCCAAAACATAACGGGTCTCCTTTTAAGCCCTTTCGCACTCTTTAAACATGAAAAGATTGCTGCGATCTTGTGACTCTTCTCACGCCTGCTAAACTCAAATTTAGTCACGCCTGTCCGGGCGTAGTTTACCCTTTTCGGTTCCGGACGGGTTTAATCAGATAACAAAGGAATACTCTATCGAATTCCAATTCTTTAGAAGAGTACCTTAGGTATACTCTTATCTCTTTCGGCCCGAGGGACCAATGCAAGGAAAAGAAACCCCCGAGTCCATATAGTTAAGCTCTTTTAGAATCCCTAAAATTGAAAAGATTTTCGAAAGGACCTTATTCTTTCTCACACTCAAGCAAAACGGTCCCTAAGAACATTCTATGAAAGAGTCCATAGTTGCTTTTTAGACTCTGTGCGAAAAATAGCAAAGTGATCTTGTCCTTTTCACACTAAGTAAAATGGTTTTGAATTGGATGTCCCAGTCGGCAAGGTTTATTCCTTTTTCTAACCAACTGGACTATTGACGAAAAGGTACACCAAATGGAGATTCCTTTTATGCTTTTTCGACTCTCTAAACATGAAAAATCATCGAGATTTTCTCGGGCTCGCTAAACTCACATCAAGGACTACCATTGTGTGTTCTATCAACCGCTTTGGCATACCTTTTACCTTCGTACCTAGTAATTATGCCATGCCCTTTAACATCTTTGGCCACTGGATGATTTTTTCCCAAGTATCATTTCTTGGAACATCGGGCCTTGTCCTTGTGCCTTGAGCTTCGATGTTTGCTGCTGTGCTCGCCTCCCTTGTAACATAACATTCCTTTATTCCTTTTACAAATCAACAAAAAGAACAAAAAATCAAATATACCCCAAAAAGAGTGGGATGGGAAAAGTATTCTTCTTTATTGGAAGCATTATGAATCACCCTTGGATAAAGCACATCCATTCGTTTGATTCTTCGACTATGGGATTTAGTACGACCTTAGGGAAGCTTTGCTCATTGTAGAGTTGTGTCCTCCACCATTTGGTTACTCTTCCAAACATATGGAGAGTTTATGCTGCCTCCTGCTTCAGACTTATGATTAATAGATTTGTTGCTTGAGTCTTACTACTTGTCGTGCTATTGTCCAAGGGTTTTTCACTTTATCCCGAGTTGGCCACTCTGCAATATGTCTCTCTTGTCCGCATAATTCGCCATCCTCAACGCCCAACTGTCCTTGTTCGAAATCATCAAGTTCTCTAAATCATCATCAAGATTATCAAGTCCATAACCGACGATCCATCGAATACTGGTAGTGTAGCTGCATTAATTCCTATATTAATCTTACTCCGAAGTTTTAGAAGATCTGCTGTTTCGAGTCTGGTACAACCATCAGCCGAATCGCCTCGAGAGATGGATACTTTCATGTATATCTTTCTCGATTTCAGATGTAGCTCCGCCGGTAATGTTCACGCCACTCTTATAGTTATTTGACATGGATCTACAAGCATTTGATTGGTAGCGCCATGGTTCGATTTATCCCGAAAGCATGGCGTCTGCTTCGTGAGACATTTGATATTTTTTGGCAGACGACACCTCCTGATTCGGACTCGGGCTCACTTTTTCAGCATATCAGTATAGATTGTAAAGAATTGGTAATGTATTTCTCGCCATCGATGCTCTTGACCTCACACATTAGTAGGCATCTATTATAACCCTAAATTGCACTATTCATGCTCACCTATCATCAATCCAACTCATTGCCCTTCATTTCAAAAGCCATACGTAATGCACTCTTCAAAACCCCTTAAAATGCGGTAACCCAAGGCCTCTAACCTATCACCGGGTATGTTAGCTGCTGGCCTTATAATGCACATCGCGAACGCTGGTCAGCTCCACTATAGCCAAATAAGCATCAACAGCAAAATCGTGAAAGTTTCCGGACGGAACGAGAAGCTTTTGGTCGGGCTAACTGAACTCCCCGCTATGCATGGGTCAGAGTTCGCCTAAAAACCCAGCTCCTTCTAGCCTATAGCAAGGTAGGGGTACTATTCAGAGAGGAAAATCACAACAAAGAAACTCTGCCTACCTCTCGGTCCGCTTTGTCCCAACCCTTTAGCCTTCCTCAAGATTTAGGAGAATTCAAGCAAAGCAGCTTGGAGGACAAAGAAGAGGAGGAGCCCAGATCGATCAAGGAACGAGGGCCGGTCTCTATAATCATTGTAAGTTGATTCATCTTGAGATTAATAAAAGATACTTTTCCTCATTCCAAATACATGAGTCTTATGTGTTTCATTTGTTTTATGTTCAATCTCTATCCCTCTAGTAGAACAATAGCATGCATGCTGTGAAGTTTGTCTTCATTGCAGGATTGCTTTTGGAAGGAGCAGTAGAAGCAACAGGATAAAGCTCAATGGAGGATCTACACCAACAACATAAAAGGTTAGTTGGTTCTTCCCATGTTTGCATATGAAAAGGGTTTTAGGTTTTAGTAGAAGGTTTAAAGTAATTTTTGAAGGGTCAAGGATCACATGCAAGTTTAAACTCTAGCTTGTTAGTCCGTAGGTTATAATTTCCCAACAACACCTTTAAGCCCAAAAGAGGAAATTGAGCCATGTGGTTGAAGAAATGTTGAGGCTAGTAATTATTAGACCTAGAGAAAGTTCTTACTCCAATTCGGTAATGGTATTCAAGAAAAGATAGCTCATGGCATATGTGTCCGTGATTATGTAGAGCTCAACAAGATCACTATTAAAGATAATTTTCCTATTCCCTCGCCATTGCTGAATTGTTAGATGAACTACATGGAGCAATATATTTCACAAAATTGATCTCCATTCGTGATATCTTCATATTAGAATGAAGGAAGAAGAGGACCCTAAAATAGCATTCAACCCATGAAGGCTATTATGAATTTTTATCATGCCTTTTGGCCTTTACAAATGCAACTTCCACATTCCAAGGGTTGATGAATTCCATTTTCAATCCCTTCCTTCGAAAATTTGTGTTAGTATTTTTTGATGATATACCAATCTATAACAAGTCTTGGGAGGATCATGTGAGACATGTTGACAAGGTGCTACAACTACTAAAGGAGCAACAACTATATGCCAAACCATCCAGATGTTTCTTTGGAGTGAAGGAGGTAGAGTATTTGGGTCATATTGTATCTCATGAAGGTGTTAAGGTATACCCTAAATAGATTAAGTCCATGATGGACTGGCCAATTCCCAAAACATTGAAGAATCTTAGAGGATTTTTGGGTTTGACAGGTTACTACCACAAGTTTGTTCGGCACTATGGAAGAATAAAAACACCTTTAACATCACTAACTAAGAAGGATGCATTTTCATGGACTCCAGAGGCAACTAAATCTTTTGAACAACTTAAAGAGGTGGTGTGCAAAGCTCCCGTCTTGACCACTCCAGACTTCACAAAAACCTTTATTGTGGAATGTGATGCCTCAGGAAATGTAATTGGTGCTGTCCTAATGCAAGAAGGAAGGCCCCTGGATTTTGAAAGTCAACCACTCAAGGGAAAGGAATTACACAAACCCATTTATGCGAAGGAAATGATGGCAATACTACATGCATTGAATAAATTGCATCCTTACCTAATAGGTAGGCACTTCAAGGTCAAAACAGATCATGATAGTCTTAAATTCTTCTTGGAACAAAGACTATCTTCAGAAGAACAACAAAAAACGATAACCAAGATATTGGGTTATGATTTTGAAATCGTATATAAAAAGGGGAAGCAAAATGTTGTGGCAGATGCACTCGCAAGAAAGGATGAAGATGTTGAGGCCTTTCTTTGTGCTATCTCGATCATCCAACCCAATTGGATAATAGAAGAAAGGGATGAATTGAATAATGACGAAAAAGTGTGGACTCTCATTCAAAGGTTGCAGCAGGATTCCAGTGCATCAGATACATTTACATGGAAAAATGATTCACTATGGTACAAATTG
>SNQJ01S0149572.1:35804-52334 GCA_010110895.2 Picea sitchensis | reverse complement strand
TTATGCATGCAACTAGGGTTAATAGAAACAACGATATTTTCTTTATGAATACAGCCATGAACCTGTAATATAGATTTTTTACATGAAAATAAACTCTTGGTTCTCTCTTTATCCTCATTTTCTCCATGAGACCACTTGTCTAACAATATGTTTTCAAATTCTACATTGGAAAGTCTCATCATCTCCTTATAATCAAGCGATTTCCACCAAATGGCAGCATCACCTTACAATTTGAGAGCTACCCAATGGGGCCAAGTATCTTCCCATATTGATTTTCTTTCTTTAATGAATGATTCAATACTAGGGCCATCACATTTCCCTGTAAAATTCATCTTTCTATGAAAAAACCCCAAAAAATAGATCAATAAGTTACGGCAAAAAATCGCGGCTTTTTTCGGAAAAACCCTGAAAAAATGTTGAATTTAAAATGCTCATAACTTTACTTCCCGAACTCCGTTTCGGCTGATTTTTCTTTTGAAATTGGGTATATTTCCGAGAGGAATTCAAATACCCAATTTGTTTTTCCAAATTAAGCTCTTAAAACTTTAGATCTGAACCTGAAGTGCGCCGCCCTCTTTTTCTTTCCTAAAAAAATTCTGCAAAAAGAGAAAACAAATCTTCCCTTCTTTGGCCAAGGAAAGTGCTCTGATATAATGTGGGCAGATTACTTACTTCTATGCCAATCCAACGAACTTCCCGGGTCAATATAGCACACCTCCATGCAGAAAATTCATACATTTTGTTCTGCCAATTCTCTAGTTGCTTCTTCCGAATTTGATGACCATGCGTTGTCACTTCGCCAGCTTAAATTCCCATATGCGGTAGGATTAATGTAATCCTGCTACCTTGCTATCAATTTATATATATTCTCTAGCTTGTATGCACGGTCTTCTTCTCTAATGGGTTCTTTGTATCTATGACATTCATCAGGATCAAGAGGCACAATGACCCTAATTCCATCACCTTCAAATGACATTCTTCTTTTCTTTAAGTCAACAACAGTCGAATTTTTGAAAGACTAATCAATTCCTAACAACGCAAGATAAGGAAAACTATCATCAACTATCTCAATCACCTCAAAGTCCAAAAATGTCCTTACCCTGTTGATGTCCACAGGGACATGATCCAGTCTTCCAAAGAAGTTGACTGCCTACTGATTAGCCATCCTGAGACTGATAGGGGAATAGATCAACTTAGGCTTTCCTATCAGTGCCTAGGTCTGCTTTTTCATAACATTGACTTATGATCCCACGTCGAGGACCACGTAATCTATGTCATAGTCCCTTGTTGGAAATATTGTCATTGATGTCAGCAATCAATGTGATGATATTTTGTTAATGATGAACTACCAGAGATGAGATTTATGTGATGATTTGTTGTTAATGATGAACTACTAGAGATGAGATTGTCATTAAAGTAAAAAACATATCAGTCAGCAGAAGATGTCAAACAGTATTGCAGAGATCGAAAGTGTAAGCTCAATAGGAGGAATGAATAGGAGGAGTGAATAGTATGAAGATCAAATATCAGAAGGAAAAGCGCATTACACAGTATATTAGAAGAAGCGAACAATATGAAGAAATTCATGATTATTGTTGATCAAGATAGGATCAACAATCCTATGATAAAATATCAGGAGGGTTAGAAAACATAGAGATCAAATCTTAGAAGAGATGGCACATTGAAAATTATTAGGTATGGCACGAATGAAACTCAAACCAAATTGTGATCGTTGATGCACAATCGCCTAATCTACGGTGGGGATAAATTGCAAAGATCGGAAGAAGAATTAAACTACTCGCCAGTTACAATCCCACAATCTATCTGGATCGTCAGATCTCATAGCTTCAAATATCTATGAATGCGGTATCCAACAAAAAATGATTTTAAGTCAGACTAAATCATGACCGTCAGATGCACAATCACCAAATATACGACAGGGATGAATTGCAGAGATTGAAAGGAGAATTAAACATCATGCTTGTTCCAATCTCGCAATTAGTCAAGACTGTCTGATGTTATAGCTTCGAAGATCAACGATTGTGGTTAAATCACCAAAAGCACACAACTTCCAATTATGGAGTTTGGGTGACGATTTAAATCACTCGCAATCCATGGTTCTGCAATCATCCTTGATCATGGATTTGCTTCAAAAATCTTCACAACTATTGGATCACTTTTGAGTGGAAGGATAGGATAAGCAGGGAAAAACAATTGAGAATTCGATTATGTGAATTCTCGTCAGCCATCAGATCAATTTTGAGTGGAAGGATAGGATAAGCTAGAAAAGATGCATTGAAGAAATATTGATATGTTGATATAAGATATTGATCAATGAACAACATTCGCTTTGGGTCTAAATTTGCGAGGAGGTTACGCTCCGAAAATTTTGAGATTTGAAATTACTGAAATGCAAATTTTTGTCAGCCGTTAGATCATTTCAAAGTGGAAGGATAGGATAAGCTAGAAGAGTTGCATCGTTGATAGATCAAGTCATTGATCTAAGTTTATGATCGACGAACATCATTTACTTTGCATATAAAGTTGCGAGGAGGTTATGCTCTGGAAATTTTGAGATGTGAAATACCCAAAGCCCAAAAATTCGAAATGAATAAGGACCATTGGATTTGGAGGACATACAAGGACCGTTGGATCAAGGTTATTGGTCAGAATACCACAACAGCAGACTACATCAACAAACTTCGTCAACAGACAACGTTAGCAAAGACATGTGACAAACCACATCAGTAGACCACATCATCAAATACACATGGAATAATTAGATGATGACATGTGTCAAGAGTAAATTGGCTCGTGCCATGTCAACAAGTGACGTAAGCAAGTTACGTCACTCCAGGAGAATTTCTTTGGGAGTTTTATCACAAACGAATGTCAAAAGTCTCGAAGTCCTGAAGGATGAAGGTCCAAAGTCGCTCTCAGTTGTCAATCTGAGATACCCTTCGAATACTATCCTGACCGTTAGCTCAAGGAGATGAACATGTTTCACATCGGGAGATCTATGTCAATGTCAACAAGAAACTGTGACAGACCACGTCAGCAAGGACACGTGGCACAGTCAAATAATGAAAAGTGTTAAGATGAATCAGAATTTCAGGTACGTGAAAATCATGAATCAGAGTGACACGTGGAAGCTACTCGAATCATGGCATGTCAGGAAGTGATGTAAGCAAGTTATGTCACTTCAGGAGTTTTGCTTCAGAAGTTTTACCACCGCCCTTGCCCAAAGTCCTAAAGTCTCGAGTGCCGAAGTCCCAAAGTGTACATGAGACATCCGATCTGAAGATCACTTCAGGATCATTCTCGACTATTGATCTACTATAACGAAAGGATAGTGTAACTGGAAATGTTAAATTGATAGCAAGTGGTCTCTGCGATTTTATGACTGACACAACAGGTGATCACTCGGAAGGAAAGAAGGGGTTGAGACTCGAAATCTCTGAATTCCGTAGACCTGAAGGAGATATCAACCATCGATCTGATGTTCAGTTGCATTCTCAACTGTTGATCCAAATATAGTGGAAGGATAGTGTAATCATAATAGATGAATTCACGGAGTAAAAGGTTTCCATCCATCTCATTTCTTGATTAAGTCTTGGATGTTGGATTAAGAAATGAAGGATAGATGTAAGGATCAAATTGACCATTGATCTGGTTTTGATATATAATGTGAACCATATGATCTATTTAGCGATATCGTATTCGGTAGATTTGAAATGTTTGAAGTCATGAAGACCTGAAGGGTGAAGACCCGAAGTCCCGACAATCATCCATCTCATCGGGAGATTGAATCGTGACCATTGAATCAATAAACGCTCAATATCTCATCTTGCCTAGCATCTATTCAACACCATTGGTCATATGGTAAAGATATTTAAAGGGCAGAGTGTAATGTGTCACTTAAATTGTTAAGCCTGTGGTTCTACACCATTGGTCATATGAACATGGTTTGAAGGAAGCATTGATCTCTGTTATCACAGAGATGAAGGAAATCGATCCATGAATGTGATCGATTTGTGAAAGGAAAGGGGATTCCAGGTGTAACGTTGAAGACCCAGATTGATGATCTCTTGTGGTCCCAAAAGTCATTGTAAATAAACAAGTTAATTATAACTTGTTTCACAAGTCCGCTCAATAACTTAGATAAGTTTTGAGCATAAGAAAATATAAATACAACCATATTTGGTTCACTAAGGTAGTGTTCTTGAGGAAGAAGTAGACGGTCTTTTGGAAAAGAGAGACTCACTGAGAAAGAGCGGCCTATGGAGAAAAATGAAGGGGATATGAACCTGAGGTCCGTGCGAATATCAAAAAGAATAATAAGTGAAAGAAGGTGCAAATATCAGATGAAGGACAGAGTGAGGAAGGCACGGATATCAAAGGAAAGATAAAGCAAAGAAGATGCAAATATCAGACAAAGGATGAAGTGCCGTGATGAGCGTTGATTGAATACCTCTGATCATGAAGTAGAATTGATTCATTAATGAATCACTACTACTATAGTTGGTTGAAATCTAGTTGGATAGGCTGTGTTCTATCAACAGGCTAGGTCTTGCAGCAAGTTGGGTCTTTCCTGAGAGTTGGTTCTCTCTGAGGATTTGGTGCTCCTTACTTCAGTTGGTGCTGAAACAAAATAGTTGGTTCTAGGAAAATCCTTATTATTATATTCACATATATTCATATAAATTATATACAAACATATGGTATATTTTGTGTCCATTGTGATTATTATTTGATTGTTCTTAATCTTTTCAAATATGCTTTAACTGCTAATTTGTAAGAAGAAGAAAAGTAAGAAAAGTCCACACACTAATTCACCCCCCCCTCTTAGTGTGGGCGGTGTGTTCAACATGCCCAATATAAGAATTAAGGTGTAGTTCCTTGTTTGTCCTTCTCTTTCTAGATACTTGATGTATTTATCTATTAAACAGAGGGTCTACCTTACCTGGCTCATACTGTTTGATCAAGTGTTGTATTTCTTGCACATATCTTTCATCATTAATCAAATAAATGAACGTATATAAGAAACCGACAAGATTTCTTACCTATTTTCCTTCTCTAGGTGATGCATATTGATTGAATGCCAGAGGCATCCCACATTCTCTCACTTCTGGTTGTGCCTTTGATGAAGAATTATGTTCTCCTCCAAATTCTCTTCTTTCCTCTTCAAATTTATGCCTCTCCTTCCTTGGATCAAACAAATGTGTATTCTTTGTAGCTCTTCTAATCCCTGATTCTTCTGTAGTCTTTCCTGGGGTCACTCTATTTTCTCCTGTAACAATGCCTCCTCTAGTGACACCAGTTACTTTGGGATCATCTTCGTGAGGTTCGACTGATATTAATTGAATTTGTTGGTTTCCTCCTCGCCTCTCCTAAATTTTCACTAACAATGCTAGACAATCCTCAATAACATGTTCAAATGAGTTGTAGTAGATGCAAGTGGTACAAGGGTTCTAACAATCTCTTTTCAAATGACCCGATTGTGCATAGTTATAACACATTATCTAACCTCGGCCTCGACCAATGCCTCCTCCTCATCCTCTTCCTCTGAATCCACCACGAGGGTTGGATTTTCCTCTTCCTGGAGAATTAAACTGCGTAGCATTTCCCTCCTACTACATCTCTCCTTGAATTCTATATGTATCTCTTTACCTTTAATGCAAGAGGTCATAACCCCTACAGTCCTTCTCATCATGTCCCATAGATTTATAGAATATGTAGTAAAGGTTGGTAGGTGTCTGGACATATTTTTTCATGTAATAACATTCACCAAAGTGACACATATTTCTACATACCTCGCACCAAGTTAGAGTAACCTGCTTCAAAGGGCTCAGAGATCTAAAGGCCAAGTACTCATGAAATAGAGGATAGTGCTCCTTATCATGGCCCTCTAATTTTCATCTGATACACCATATGTATTCTCTTTTATCTTTTCCCTTTTCTTTCTTCATATATTCGACCTGCAGAGATAAGCTAGTTAGATGACTCAAAATTTGACTCATACCTGAGTTGGATTCTCCTATAGGGGTTGATTCTAGTTTCATGGTGATATCCAACGTCTTAGCCTATGAAGTGACCTTATATTTCATCAGAGGAACTCTAATGTGTGGTAAGAGGGAAACAATGAACCATTCCTTATTCTGTTCGTCTGGAATCTGAAATATCAAGCGGCATGTCAAGGTCTTAAACCTCTGATCAAACTCCCAAACAGGTTCAACTACTCTCTTCTTGAATCATTTTAGTTTTGTAATGCACTGCGAATCCGACTTAGGTTTCTTAAATTTTGAAATCAATAGAGTCTTGATATCATTCAGTGGTTTAGGCTATACATTCCCTTTAACAAAATTCATATACCAGTTCAGTGCATGGTCTCTCAGGGTAGTACTAAACTGATCTCTCTTAATAGCTTCGTCACTTACTTTCTTAATACTCCATACATATTCACATAAGAACCAATGTTGATTGGGATATTCAGATCCATCTCCTCTAAAGATAGGTAACCTCATTTCATCTGCCATAGATCTTCCTAGGTTTCTTGATTGATTATATATTGGACTACTGGTAATAGTGCTTTAAGTGCTCTAATAACTCTAACTACTCTGGTTACTTAACACTACTAAAACAACAGGAGGATTAATAGTACTTATTTCAATTGTAGGCACAATCTCTGAAGTCTTTGATTCTTCTTGGTGAGGTTCTTCAGTCTTCCCTTCCTCTGCCCTAGTGGACTATGAATGTTCCTTGTTCAATAAATCTTCTTATTATCCACTCTAGAACCCTTCGTCATGTGCTAGTGGCTCGTTAATCTTCTCAAACAGGTTCACCAGAGGAACCTCTCTGAAGGTTCTCCCACTGCGCGTATGTCCAACCTCTGTGTCATTGTCACTATCTGAGTTCTTGAACATTAGATTTTTAGTCCGAATGACTACTATATCTTCAAAATGTTCTTATCATGTAATAGCATCTTGATCTTCAACTTCAAAAAGTGTAAAAGTTTTCCTCTGGGTCCATTAAAGAAATATCTCTCTTCTTGACTATATGATTCTACTCTGTCAATAGAAAACTCGGTAATGTACCCTCCAATGTTTCTATCAAACCAGTGATCTAATGGTCTTGACACAGCGTTATCAACTCTCTTGACCTTATTGATGAGATTTGATGTCCAAACCACTGGTGGTCTAGATTTGATTTCGAATTGGGTATATGCTAATCTAGCTAACCACTTGTATATCTCCTTATGAATTCCTCCAAAGAAAATATTGTGTAAATCAGTAAAGATATACCTTCCCAACCAATACTCTGTACTAAGATTAGGTTTCTTGTTCTGGGCTTCAACGAAGTCCTTTTCTTGTTCTTCTATCCACTTTTGAATATCTGTCTTCGATGGAAACCACCTTGACATACCCTCAAGAAGATCCCAGTCCCAACAATGAAACCATTTTTTGGCATAGGGGTAGACCCAGGGTTCAAATCTAACAACGCACCAACAAGCCCTAACTACTGGCCTTTTTGGCAACATCTGTGGAGCAGATGCAGTCTCACTCGAAGTAGGAATAGGGGGTTGAAGGATACAGGTGTATACAACTAGAGGAAATGCAAGTGAATCCAAAACAACAACACATAGAATTTTCAAGGGTGACAAAACAAGTGCCATTGACAATCCATTGAGAATCCTTTATGGAATTTTTTGTCACCCTTGAACATGGCACTTGTTTGCATATCGTCTTACAGTTGGGTAATCGGCTTGTCTCTGAGTCATACCAATTCCATGTGTCACCATACTTTTTCATCCAGTCGAAGAGTTCTCTTATTGTCATCACATTACATTCTTGGTACTTGTTGAGTCAATGTTTCCAAGTCAGTTGTCATGCCTCATAATGTTCAAGGGAAGTGTCACTTCAAACCATCCATCTGCAATATTACCAGTTTCAATTTCCTGTGTTAGTCCATACTCATTTGATTCATCATATTACATCACTTTCCTATGTCATTTTTGTGTCGCTGATGGGGGATACACTAAGGCCCTCCTTTGACAAGTATTTTCCTGTCGACTTCATCACATCATCCAAGAATTAGACTTAGAAACTAGTTAGTACCTTGGGACCTGCATGCCTCAATGGAAAGTCTCCTGAATTCCAACAATGGGTTTACATCATTGACCTCTAATCGGATGATTCCATGAATGTTCGACTTCAACTAATCTATTCACATTTGTTTGATTGTACTAGGGTACCTTGGTATTCATTGACATCAATGGTGATTTCCCCTGCACTTGTTAATGGTTTACCTCATTGATCGGTAATCAAGTGGTTTCTACCATATTCGACATCAAAACATTTATTCACATGGCTATATTTGTACAATATTGGGATTGGGATGAAGACCTTGGGTTGAGTGTTCACTTTGTTAAACTTATTTTCCTAGGTTGCGAAGGAGATCATTTGATTATGTTGATGTAGAGACTGTCACATAGATCCACATTGTATTGTTTTGTGGATATGTTTTATCATCTCATAGCTCCACTGTGTATTTTTCATGGCTACGATCAGTTCATGTCATGGATGTATGAATCCACATTGTATCTTTGGTTTCATATCCTTAGTCAATATCTTTCATGGATCTGCAGTGTATTGGTTGGAGGTCGTTCTTTGAGTCATCTTGTATTTCGAGCATAGGTATGCCTGCCTCAGAAAATGAACATATATTAGTATTATTTGATGGTTGTTTGTAACTTCTTCTAGGTTCTCCAACTCCATAGCCTTGCATTAAATATTTGTAAAGTGTTTCGGCCATCATTATCTCTTTTGACCTCACACTTTAGGGGGCATTATGTTACACATGAAATTTTTACACCTAGGTACCTCACCCTAAGTGTCGTAAGTGTCTTATAAGTGTCTCAAACACCTTGACACCATAAAATAACCTATGTCATAATCCCTAGTCAATGTGTAGGAGGGATATATTACATGAAGGCCAAAATACCAAGTGCACATGAATTATTATTATTATTCATGAAAAAGAAATTAATTAAGTGTGAGAATCCACCTCACATTTGGTTTCGTATTTTTTAGGGAAGGTAGAGGATCTCATGGATGGTTGAAAATTTCTTCCTTAAAATCCTTGAGAGATATTTTCTCTCTAAAATCCTTAAGAAATATTTTCTCCTCAAATATCTTAGAGATCCCTTTTTTAGTGGATCTGATGAGAGATCATCTCCATGGTGGTTAAGCCTCCAAAACCTATATAATGAGGGATTTCCATGGAGGAGGGAGGCACAAAAGAGATTAGAGATACCAAACTTATGATCTCATGAGAAATGGAGACTTTAGGATATCAAACATATGATTTGGGAGATTTGTGCAAGGGATGGATGTGGAGGACTTGGAGAGGCTACTGTGACTTCATCAATCATTTGTAAGTATCTATTTTGATTTCTCATAAATATATATGTGCTTGGCCTATTTCCTTCAAGTTTTTGTACATTGGCATGGACTTGTTTCTTTTGATGAATCTATCTTTAAACTAATCATGGTAGAATATGAAGTATGTTTTGTCTTCATGGTTTATTGGATTGCAGGACTTGTTGAAAGGCTTGTGGATCAAGGCTCAAATTGGACTGAGTGAGAACAAACTTTGTAAAAATATACTCATACTTTCTTCCTCTTTTCTATTGACTAGCTTAGATATGTGTTGGGCCCTTCATTTTTGAGAAGGAATCGCGCAAGTTTTGACTAAGAAAGAGTTTCACAAAATCCATTATAGTTCAGGAGAAAGAGCAATAGAAAGCAGTTGTGGAAGTCAGTGCAATGCCAGCGAAGCAAGAAACAGTTGCAACAGAACAGGAAAGAATGCAAGCTAAGAAGGAAGACACAACCTAGCTATATATAGGGATGAACATAATTGAAAAAGGGTTCATTTGTTGGTTGATTGGTTTTGTTCATTAGTTCATAAGTTGGGTGGCTGGGTTGAGTTGAGTTAGGTTGGTCAGAGTCACCTGGATTTTAGGATTAGCTGTTGATAATCGTTGTAAGTTGGAAGAAGACAATGTTGAGTCTGCAATGAATTGGACCTATCAGTTGGAGAATTAGAGCTTTGTGGCATGGGTTTAGAGCCAAGAGTATGTATTGAGACTTGCTATGTAATGTTGAGTCTATAATGAGAGAAATATCCTAAAGATAATAGGAAGCATGACAAAATTTCAAAATATGTTGCGTATTTGTATGTTTACTTATGCATTACAGTATTTCCTTATAGCTTATGAGTTCTATTTGATGGTTCAACGTTTACTTTCTTGCTCGCAATGTAAGTAGGTTCGATTCATGAATTTATATGTTTCATATCTGTTAATGTCTCTTGCGCAAGAACAAGAATGAGTTTTGAATGCTCTATGGATCCTCTTTAGTCTTCTCCCTACCCTTCCCTATCTATCTGTATCAACAACGCTTCAGGTGAGACTTCTTCTCTTTGGAGGATATGAAAATTCCAGTGCTCTAGACTACATGGTACCTTTTGTTGGTTACCTGAGAAGGACCCTGGTCTGATCAAATTCACACCAACAAAATGGTTTCTTTGTCGGGACCTGCATTAGAAGGGAACCTATAGGGAGAATGTTGTCGCCGATCCATAGATATGGCATTGATCAATGGTGGGAATGGAATTGTGACACAGTCATATGGAAAGAAGCGTAACTAAGGAGAAAATCGGTGGAAAACACGCACAAAGAAATATTTTACTCAGAAAGATTGAGCGACCAGTATGAGATTTTCTAGTTTAAATTTTCGGAAGAATGTTTTCACTGAATAAAGAGGCTCCAAGAAGCTCTACAGTTCTAGGGACAAACCAAGAAGATCTGTGTGTGGGATACCGAAAATTTAGCAGCACTCCAGAGGATGGATTTTCGAGTTACACGAGTTATGGAGTTATGGGTTAGAACCATGCTAGAGGGATACATAATCGAATTTGTAGCTAAGAACCACCAGTCTTTTTCATGGGCAGAGGATATTTTCAGGAAAGGCACAAGCGGAAGACTATTGAGAGAAATCCCCCAATGGAGTAATTTTTTCTTGATGGAGGAAGGGATGTTGATTATGTCCCCAATTGAGATGGCAGCGTAAACACCCTCGCTTGTGGTAGGGCGAGACGAGTTGAATTCATGGCATGAGAGAGGGGAAGGGTTCTTTGATAAATGGTGGGGAAACAACAAGAAATGGACTCAAGATATGAGCGAGCCTTGAAGAGAGCCTTCATAGTTGAGAAGTGGTGGCACGAAAAGATCAAGAAATCTACAAGATAGTCTGAAAAGCTGAGGAAAGAAGGTGGATCGAGAAAAGTAGAGGAAAGACAGATGAAAGAACTAGAGAAGATGAGAAGACAAGAATTACTAGCTAGTCAAAGATTAAATGAATAAGGGGACCACTTTGGAGTTCATCCATTTATGCATCTTATCAATCATGATAAGACAATAATGAGAGCATGGGTCCTCCAACCATTTTTCTAGGATAACTCAATCCGCAAAGTGTCTTCCCATGAGGGCTTTCACCATAAGGGGACCACTTTGGAGTTCATCCATTTGTGCACCTTATCAATCATGATAAGACAATAATGAGTCATCTAGACATTTTTCCAACAATGCATTATATACCAATGAAACCACATTGATCCATCTTCATCATGTATCAATGACAACTCATTGATCCATCTTCATCTATGCATTCTCATCAAGGACAATACATATTATATTACATCAATCATCAATCAATCAATCCTTTGACATCAATCAATCACTTGAAATCAATCAATGACATCAATCAATCAAACCATTGGCATCAATGACAACATGATCCAACAGTGGGTTTAGGGGTTTGCTTGGTGAGACCCCAGTTCTGGGCCTCTTCACCAATGGTTCGATACCAAGAACAATGCCTAAGATCTGGTTAACCTGCACACCTAACAACATGGAATTGTCTGGTAGTTGAGGGTGGGCCGATATTTTTCTCTGCTCTAACTTCTGTATCTCTTCTTCCTCCTCGGAGTCTATTTGTATCGGAGCATCTGACGTATTCTTCTTGGGTCCTGGAATCGGTCCTTCTCCTGGTTCATTGTCTTTTTTCTTCAACATCTTTACAGACAATATTTAATGCATTCTTGATTTACGTGGGCCATGATTGACTCA
Organism: Picea sitchensis; assembly: GCA_010110895.2. Lineage (NCBI taxonomy): Eukaryota > Viridiplantae > Streptophyta > Pinopsida > Pinales > Pinaceae > Picea > Picea sitchensis. The sequence continues at coordinate 40,144 of SNQJ01S0149572.1, read as the reverse complement.
TGTCCATGACTTCCTTGTCGAAGGCTTCCTCATCCAAATAGAATGGTAGAATCCTTGTGTGGAAATGTTCCTTGCTGACATGTCTCGGCCAGAAAAATGTGTTGTACTAGTTCATTTTGAAGGCAATATTCCTCGTGTTACAGTTGAGGAGATCATGCAGGATGCGCAGCCTCTGCATTGCATCGATCATACCATTATACCATTTTGAAAATGTTGCATTATTGAGTGTTGTATTCTCTGAGTCTTGTTTGGAATGCCATGGCTCAAACATTTTCACCATGCACCCCTTATATGGTATTTTTGGTTGTCTGCCCACAGGTGGAATCCGTTTGAACATTGAAAATGCTACAATTAGGTATCCATTAGTGAAGGTTCCTCCCTTCTCCTGTGCTTCCTCGCAAGATACTAGTAGTGCCTCCAATAGGAAACTACACCAGTTCAACACTGCTCCATTTGTGCAAAAGTCGGCGACTGATAATGCATCTAGAGTGCATTATTCCTTATAGTAAGACCTCATAACCTTTCTAGCTATGATGTAGAAGCCCGTCTAGACTATCTCATCTAGTATTGGTTCAATTACTGTTGTGTGTCCTCATCTCTTTGTGTTAAATTTCTCGTATAGGCTAAGCTCTCCTTTATTTTTTCCGTGCTTACCAGGACCCTGGAATCCCTTCAACACATCCTCTCCTTGGGAAGATAGTCCAGTAGGTTCTTGGATGTATTCAACATGGATTGGATACTGCTTATCCAACAATAGACTTTTGTCATGCACCCTTTTTATCAGAAATTTTGTGCAGTGCGCAATATTGTTTGTGTTACCAATTACTAGTAAGTCTCTCAAGTTCATGATGGTCGAGTTAAATAAGTTGACCAAATATTCTTTTGGTACAACTTGCATTCCTCCAATTCCATACGAAACTATATCCCAAAAGACGTCTGTGTGCATCTATGGGAACAAGGTTGAGTCCATGAGGTCAAGGTCGAGGAGCTTTACATCCTCTACCTTCCCTTTGAGATCACCCATGATATCAACCTAGGGGTCACAAGGCTCATCTGGTACTGCTTATTTAGTCATGGTGCTTTGACTTGTTGTGGCTCTCGACATTCACACTTTTTTGGCAGGTAAGAACTAGGGTTACATTTGCATCTTTTACAATGGTCCCAACTGGTTTGCACTGCTGAGTTTGGAAATGGCTATGCTATTTTTAGAAATAGTACATTCTCAGCTAAGTTATAAGAGCCTTATACTTGAATTAACTGGTACATTTTTAGCAGTAACTACTACTCATCATGATCATAAGGATGCAATCCAGGTGTGAGTTGTCTGACGGGATGGTTTAATCAAGGTAAATCCTATTAGCGATCTTGGTATTTACTTATTTGAGTGGAATAGGGACGTGGCTGATTTGAGACCTTTCTGTTTGACGGGTAGGTGTCCTGACGTGAAATTTGATGGAATATTGGCATAATGCGTATTTGTGGCTTAAAAAGTGTTATACAGGGTACCAAAATGGCAATAAAGGTTGTGACTAGACTAGGTTTGCATGGCCTATGACTCAGATTGGATTTGGATTCATGGCCCCTCTAACCACAAAGGTTGTCCCCGTTGTCTTTAATGGATTTCATTAATGGAGTCTCTTATGCTTCATGTCCTGTACTACTGGGTCGTCAGTTCTAAATAAACCAACACTTAGTCAAAACAAATGAACTATGTGGTATGGCGCAATACTTTGCATATGGACTTTATTAATTGTATTTACAAAATTTCAGAAAGAAAACAAAACTCAAATCTATCTATTGTACAAGCTCCTTCAGATTAGAGTGATTGTCCTTCTCTCTTAGGTTTGAGACAGGTAGGAATTTGGGCATGTGCCATTCACCCATCCCGATCATAGCACACCATCCATTTGCATGAGTCTGACTACTCCTGAGGGTCAGATCTCTGCAACTATGAAGGGTCCCAACCAGTGCATACGCAGCTTGCCCAGATGCTTCTGGTATCGGATGTCATAGAGTAACACCTTGTCCCCTTGTGTGAATGACTTGGTCTTAATGTTTCGGTCATGCCAATATTTTTGTCCTGCTTTTTCAACCAACTAATGGAAGTATGCTAGAAATCTAGTTTCCTCAAGTTCTTGTAGCTCCGTAATTCTCTACGCCACTGATTCATTTTCTGTCATATGTGTGGCTTGTGCAATATATAGGCTTGGAGTGATGAACTCTATAGGCATGACTGCCTCTCTCCCATAGACTAATTGGAATTGTGTGTATCTAAGGATTTTATTTTTGGTTGTCCTGTAGGCTCACAGTATAGCTGGAACTTTATCATCCCAATCCTCCCGATTTGTGCAACAGACCTTTGTTAGTACCTTTTCCAGAATTTTGTTGAAGGATTCAACTATTTCATTGGCCCATGGGTGGTATGGACTGCTCTTGTGATGCTGGATCAAAAATTTTGTTGTAAGTGTTTCTATAGTGCTGCTAATTAAATGATCTCCCTGATCACTGGTTAGGCTCCTGGGACATCCGAACTAGGTATTGATATTCTCAAAAATGAACCTGACAACAGTGTCTATCGAACAATATTGTACCATTGTTTCTTATGACCAATAGGTGAGGTAGTCAGTCTCATTAATGATGTACCTGGCCTTTGAATGTTTGGATGTGGGGTTGATTGGTCCAATGAAGTCAACTGCCCATTTCTCAAATGCTTGTAGAGATCTAACTAGTTGCAATGGTAGTTCATCTCGTCATGATGGCTTTCCCACCTATTGACAAACATCACATGATATAGCATATACCTTTGCGTCCTTGAATAGTGTGTCCCACCAAAGTCCTGCCTATAGAACTTTCTATGCCATGGCCTTTCCTCCTATGTGGCCTCCTGCGATTCCACTATGGCATTCCTAGAGTATATCCCGCCTTTCATGATCCAGGACACATCGTCTGAGGATGTTGTCTAGTCCTAGTTTATACACTTGTCCAAGGATCAGTTGGTAGTCTACTTCTCTAATGACCATATGGAATTTTTGGGTTGTAGAATATGTTTCAGGACAAGCCCCTGTACTGAGAAAGATTTATATGTGCTCCAAATATTCCAATATGGCCTCAATCCTGAACATGTCTACATCTGGGATTTGGTCATCCACTGCTCTACCAATTTCTCCTGACTCTATCCATGATAGATGGTCGGGTCTGATTTTGCATCATCCCGGCTTGATGATGACTTCAAAGGAAAATTCCTGAAATAACAACAACCATCTACAAATTGTCCCTCCAACACAGGTTTGTTAACTAGGTATTTTAGTGCAGAATGATATATAAAGAATTTGAAGTGAGACCCTAATAGATAATGTCTAAATTTTTGTAAAGAATAAATCATTTCCAACCCTTCCGTTTTTGTTATTGTGTAGTTGTGTTCTACTTGTGACATCTTTCGAATCGCAAAATAGATAGGGTGATCCATAGCTCCATCTCCAGGTTGGATTAAGATAGCTCCTAAGGAAATTCCTGAGGCATCTACATGGACATGAAGTTACTTCTCCTAGTTTGGGAATATCATAATCGGTGTTGTAATGAGTTTCTCCTTAAGTGTTTGAAATGATTTATCACATTTAGGATTCCATTCGAACATTTCATCCTTTTTTAGGAGGTTTTCTAGAGGTGCAGTAATGTTGGCATATCTCAAATGAACCTGTGGCAGTAACTTTTGTGTCCTAGTGTGGAGCGCAATTGTTTAACACTAGTAGGTGGTGTCATATTTACAATGACCGCAACTTTGGTTGGGTCTACCAATACTCCTTCTCGATAGACTATGTGGCCCAACATATTTCCACGTGGCACACAGAAGATACACTTTATGAGATTTAATGAGATTTGCAGTTCTCTGCATCTGTCAAACATTAGCCTTAGAAATGCTACATGTTCCTTAAGAAGGCTATATATTGTCCAATCATCCATATAGACTTCTATAAATTTGTGAATGAATTCTCTAAAGGCTTCTATCACAATCCTGGAGAAAACTGTAGGGATGTTCTTTAAACCAAATGGCATTACGTTGTATGAAAAATATCCCCATTCTGTAATGAAAGTGGTCTTTCTTTTGTCTTCTTCAACAATCTTGTTAAGCCCTAATATTGGCTCATTACCCCTTAATTGGGGCATATTAGATTAGTAATGTTATTTTATTTATGTCGTCTTTAGGCCATTAGTTGTAATTTAGATTAGTAATGTTATTTTATTTATGTCATCTTTAAGCCATTATTTGTAATTATACCTCCTAGTCTCCTATATATACCAAGGAGACATTTTCATTTTGAATCATCTTGTACTTGAACATT
>SNQJ01S0149572.1:11350-34733 GCA_010110895.2 Picea sitchensis | reverse complement strand
TATATACCAAGGAGACATTTTCATTTTGAATCATCTTGTACTTGAACATTTAAGTGGGGTAAAAGGAGGTTGCCCCCTCGAAGAGGCTTATTATATGAAATTATCTCTTTTTCAAGGCGTTGAGTAATTTTCCTGAGGTTTTTATATGCTATATTGATGTTTGGTTCTTAACAAATCTTGACTTGATGGTATCCTGAAAATCCGTCTGTTAATGAGTATGCTTCCTTCCCTGCAACCTATTCTAGAACCTCATCAATAAAGGGTGTTGGGAAAGGGTCGTGCACATAGGAAGAGTTGTGGCTTCTATATTCCACATAAACTCTAATATCCTCAGTGTCTTTATTGCTTTGAATGACTATCGGGTGGATCCACTCTGCTTCTTCTACTGCGAAAATGAGACCTGCTTCTAACATCTTATCAATCTCCTTCTTAACATTTTATTTTACTCTTGGGTTAAGACGGTATGTTATATGTCTAATAGACTTGCATCTTGGTTTTAACTCAATCTTCATTTCTCCCATGACTCCTTTGATTCCCTTTAATTATGAAAATGTTTTTGGGAACAAATCCTCATATTCCCTCAGTAAACTCTGTATTTCCTGACTGGTTTTCTCATCCCAGTAATCTCCCACCATAGTTATCTTGGGTTGCTCTACAGTTCCTATATTGAGTCTATGAAATATTAATGGGTGATTGTAGGTGTTATCACATAAACATGTAGGGGGGTGTTTTCCCTATGAAGAGACCCCCTTTGGCAAAAAGAGGGCAAGAAATGGGTCAAAACCAACTTTTCCTAGGTCTTAGTGATCTAGCGCATATGATTTAAGAAGTGCGTGGATCTGAGCAGACACAATATATGCACCCATATCTATGGATAGTGTCCAATTCTACACCCCGCCCTCCCATTCTGCCTTTAATGGGAGGGGGGGGGGGTTCGATATGAGGGCGCAAAAGTTTCAACAAACTGGATTTAAGTGCCCAGATCGACAGCTGAGATCTCATTCTAGACCCCCCTTTTCATTCTTCCTTTAATGGGGGGGGGGGGTCCTATATGGGCATTTTCATGTGCCCCCACCCCCTAAAACCCCTTACTACTTCCTGCTCTACTTATCACTTTCGCCTCCTGGTGAAAAGTGTCTGCCACTCTGCCTCTCCTATTCCCATGTCACATCTCCTACTTCCCTCCTACCTTTCACCACCACACACCTGTCCTCTACTCTCCCTAGTGTCATGTCCCCTTTTCCTTCATCCCTCTTATCTCCTGACACATGTACCCCCAGGCTTCATGCCACTTCCACCTATGTCCTATCCATTTTCCCATGGAAATTATCATCTGGTGTCATAGTCCCCATGTCTCTATCACTTGGTTCTTCCACCTCAGCACCACTCATCTCACATTCACATTGTTGGTGCCATCGTCCTCCCTTTTAGATCCCCATCCACGTTCGTAGGCTAGACCTCGTCATAGCAGTCCAACAAAGTAACAGTGGCCAAGGAAAGGACGCCACATTGTCCAAGAGAAGAGTTGATCGGGCCTTAACTAATCCTGAGAAATCAGTTATTAAGGTGATTGACAGTGGTTGAACGTCATCTCCTTCCATAAATAGAAGGTTATAAAGAGACAAAGCACAGAAGATGACTATTAGTCCATCCTGACAAATATTGCATCTGATAGTCGACTTCATGGGCAGTCTGACTGGCATCTTCATGCACAACATGACAAGGAAACTCACCTATGCAAATCATTGAACTCATGATATGATCGTTCCTTCGGTAGTTGAGCCAGTTCCAAGTATTTAGAGGAATTTTTTCCATTTTTTGTTAGTGTCGATGGTTGAGCTAGGCTCCCATATTGTATAGTTTTGATGAAGCACTAGTTTACTTGGTTATGCATTTGTATTTGAGACTTCTTGTTTAATGAAAGTCATCTTCTTGCCATCTCTCTGTAAACCTTTTATTAAGACACTCAGAATTGAAGGATCCAATCGAGGGTTGAGATGTTGTAGGATGATGTATGGTTGATCACTACAATATTTACACCAATTTAAGTCAGTTTCATCTGTTACCTTTCCCTCTCACACTGAATAGTTTGGAATTGGAGGATCCAGTCAAGATGTTACAACAGTATTGAGATTCTTAGAATTGGAAGATCCACTCGAGCCATCACTGTGTTGTTGTAGTTGTGTCAATTCGACATATTTCAGTGTCCTTCTTTTCTTCCCCAAGCTGCTAGAAGGTCGGATGCCCATAGTAGTCTCGTTCATATTCTCACCAAGTCTTCTATCTGCTCACCTTAAATTCAACTTATTGACGGAAGTTAGATCAGAACCTCACCTCCTCGTGCATGCCTAGTCTAGTTTTTTGAGTTAAAATGATATTCTCCTGGGTATGCATTGACTCAACCACCCCCATTTATTTTTGTAAAATAAAAAACTAATGGGTATCAAGCTTACTCCTATCGCAATCCAGGAGTGACATCTGTTGCTAACATTTATGGCACCATTGTTGGGGACGAATTTGAATATTTTCCCTGGGATTGAACAACATTCAACCTCTAATTCTGAAGCTGCATCAGGCATTAGAGCCCTCCAAGATTGCTATTGTGCACCTAGAGACTCCACTATGGTGAATTCATTGATGAAAACCCACAGACAACTCCATTGTTTCAACAGTGTCTTATAGAGGCATACATATAATCTCTACTCCACAACTTCCTTTAGTGACACCTAAAGCCGACCCAGAGAATATTATCAGAAAGGGAAAGGCCTTTAGAGGAGGTACTTCTACTGCTAAACTAGGTATTTCTGATGATTTTCATTTTCCTATAGGAACTTCAACCCCTGCATCTTATTATGTTTTATTTCCCTCTCTTGGAGTTTCCTGAAGTCTAAAGTGTGGGAGTGTTCCTGTTGATTTTTCTCCTCTTGGTATTGGATTGGAGGGATAAAGTCTTGTCACTCCCCTTTATCCTGAGGTTGTACCTTGGTTTAGACCCAGCACCTCGGGATATTTTCCTACCCCGAGTTTTACCACCCCTCTTTCTATTACTACTTCTACTGAAGGAAGGAAAACTTCTATCCCTTTAAGCCCTGAAGCTCATTCTCCAAATTCCCTGCAATTTTCCTTTTCTTATGTAAGCCCAGTTCTAGTTTCCCCTGGTCGAACCTATTCTCCTCCACCTCTTATCCCCATGGCAAGTGCTAATCCCCCCATAAACAGAATGGATTCCATAGTGGCTACAAGGTATGCCCCTCTAGTCCTACCCCAGCCCATGAATCCTCTCCATGCTAGAGATTATTTGAAGTATATGCCTAAATTCACTAGTGAAGAGGACATAACTATTGAAGAACGTCTTCCTGCCTTCTACAATTATGCATACAACCTAAACATTGAAAATGAAGATGTCTGGATGAGAGTCTTTGTCTAGAGTCTTGATGGTGAGGTTAGGAAATGTTTTAGGGGACTGACCCCTAAATCCATTGTTGGGATTAAGGATCTAGATAATACCTTTTTGAGACAGTGGGGATATAAAAAATATTTCATGTATTACATGATAGAGTTTGGTTCCTTGAAAAGAAAGGAAGGAGAGTTTGTCTCTGATTTCTCCTAAAGATTAAATAAGATGTACAATAAGATCCCTGCTGAAATAAAACCATTAGAAGCCTCTGCCAAAAACACTTATGCTAGTGCCTTTGACCCTAATTTATGCCTCCTTCTTAGAGAAAGAAGATCTACTTCTTTGGCTAACATGCAAGATGTAGCCTTGGAAGTAGAATCCAATGTGTTGGCATTCAATAAGCTCAGAGGAAAATATGACAGAGACAAGGGAAGAGGGAGATATGAAGCCTCAACCTTTGGTCCTCCTATAGCTCACCCTCAAGTAGATGAATTGACCAAGATGGTAAAGTATCCAACTGCAGAGATGGATAAAATTAAGATAGAGGGGAAGAAAACATAAAAAAATCTCCAAAATATTGATAACAGAGGAAACTTCACAAGGCCGAACAACAATGTTCCCCATATTATGCCAAGGGAACAAAGAAACAGAGACAGAGATGATCAAAATATTCAAACCCCTCTCCAAAATAATCTAGTTGATGATGAGGAGAGGGGAGAAGAGGATCTTGACCCTGAAATTCACTGTATTGAAGACACCTCCCCTTTTCCCCATTTGACTCAATCTACATATGAAGAATCCCTCATGAACAGTGAAATAAATGAGCTAGGTAAAGGGGAAAAAACCAACAACAGTCCTAACAAATACACTCTTAGTTCAAATAAGAAAGAAGGGAAGTCTAACATCCCTGATCAGTCTCTTATTGTAGAAAATCATGCTAAGCCTGCAACCAACACTTCCAAAGAAAATAAATCTCATAATATCTCACCAATTTCCAAAGACCCTACCCCAGAGGTAAGCAAAATTCCTAAGCTTCTTTCCTCCTTTATCTTTGAGCATGAAATTCAGAAAATTAGAATTCCTGTGCCCCTTTCAGAGCTAGTCAAACATGAAGAGTTCAAAAAGTCCCTCTCCAATTTGTTGTTGTCCAAGCCTCCTCAACTTTCCACATACTCATTGAACCTTCAATATGAAAATCCAGTAGTCATCTTGGGCCCTATGGTAGAAGATAGAGATGATTCATCCCCTCCCTTGTACACATCCCTGAATATACATGATAAGGTGTTGTATAACTGTCTGATGGATTTTGGGGCTTCCCATAACCTCATGCCCAAAACATTCATGGAAGAATTGAGACTCGAAGTATCAAAGACCTATAATGATTTGTACTCTTTTGATTCAAGGAGGTTGCAATGTCTTAGAGTCATCAAAGATCTGGTGGTATCCTTATTCCATATTCCCATGAAGAGTGTGGTCATGGACATTTTAGTAGCTGATGTTCCTCCCAATTTTGGTATGTTGTTGTCAAGATATTGGATAAAAACCCTTGGAAGAACATTGCAGATGGACCGCACATATGAAACCATTCCAGTCTTTGGAGGGGAACACATAAGATTGTACAGAGAAACTCAACTGGCCTATATTGTCAGTGATGAGGCAGACCCTACCAATCATCCTATCCTTGCCCTGGACACTAATTTAGGATCCATGTTGTTGAATCTCTCCAACATCCCTAAGGCCTCTCTTCAAATCAGAAAGAAACCAATTCCATTCCATGAAATTTATTCCCCAATCACTCCTGTATGGAAAATGTTCTTTAATGGGGATTCTTCCAAATATGGTACTGGGGTTGGGATATTTTTTGTTTCCACTTCTCGGGAAATGATATCTCTATCATAAAAATTAGAATTTGAAGCCACCAATAACGTGGCAGAGTATGAAGCTCTTATTTTGGGCTTGAGAATTGCAAAGGACATGGGGATTAAAGAGATCATTGTGTTTGGAAATGTTGAGTTGATTATCTAGTAGATCAAGAATGTTTATTAGGCCAAACATCCTCAGCTTAGGAGCTACAAAAATGAAGCATGGGACATCATTGACAGTTTTTTCCTATCTTTCAATATATCATTCATTCCAAGAGGAGAAAACACTGCGGCTAATTCTCTGGCTGTTTCAGCAAGTAATTTCAAAATTCCTCTACCACCTAAGCTTATATTTGATACAAAAGTGAAATACAAGCCCTCCATACCTGACAATGTCAAGCACTGGAAGGTGTTTGAAGATGACCTTGAAATCAAAAGGTTCCTGAAGACAGTGGAGGAGATTTCATCATTTCACATTGATCAAGACCCTACTTCTGAAGTCAATCTTGATGCTGATATTCTTCTGAACACGATTGTTGATCATCATATTGTGCAATTACCTAGCAATCATATTCCCAAAGGACTAGTTCCTTTGGAAAGGCTTTTTGACAACAATGCTGTGGCAGTAAAGGGCAAAGTCTCAAATGATAATGCTAATACAACTGAGTGCAACATTGGCACATAGAAGGAGCCAAAGTTTATCAAGATGTCAAACAACTTAACAAGAGAACATAAGGATGAATATGCTGAACTATTGAGGGAATTCATTGATGTTTTTTCTTGGACCTATGAAGACCTCAAGAAATATGACACAACTGTCATTGAGCACAAGATTCCCCTAAAGGAAGAGGCTAATCCTTTCAGGAAAAAGCTAAGACGGATTAACCCCATGTTGTTTCCTGTCATGGAAAGAGAAGTCAAGAAGTTGTCGGATGCCCAAATCATTGTTCCCCTGAGATATTCATAATGGGTGGCCAATCTGTTCCTAGTGAGAAAGAAAAGTGGGGAAATCATACTGAGTGTTGATTTCAGGAATCTGAATAAAAGCTCAAGGAAGGAAAATTACTCGTTGCCGAAGATGGAACATATATTGCAGAGGGTAACAGATGCATCTAGGATATCCATGATTGATGGATTTTTTGGCTACAATCAGATATCAGTCCTACCTGAGGACAGAGAGAAAACAACCTTTACCACTCCTTGGGGAACATTTATATATGCCAAAATTCCCTTTGGATTGATGAATTCAGGGGAAACATTTCAACGATCCATGGACATAGCCTTCATTGGGGATAAAGATCAATTTGTAGTCATCTACCTGGATGACATCACAGTCTTCTCCAAATCTGATAAAGAGCACTGCTATCATTTGAGGAAGGTTTTCTTGAAATGCAGAAGGTTTGGCCTTTCCTTAAATCCCAAGAAATATTTGTTCTCTATGAAGGAGGGAAAGTTTGTTAGGCCATATAGTATTAGCAGAGGGAGTGGGAATTGATCCTAGCAGGGTGGAGGCAATTTAGGCCTTGTCACTTCCCAGGTCTAGAAAAGAGGTCCAGGTTTTCCTGGGAAAGATTAACTTCCTGAGGAGGTTTGTCTCAAATTTTTCTGAGTTTGTAAAGCACATCATAGCCATGCTCAGGAAGGGGAATGAAGTAAAATTGACTGTTGAACCCAAGGAATATTTCGACCAAATAAAAAGAGCATTGACCGAGGCACCTATTTGATTATTCCTGATTATTCCAAGGATTTCCTAATCTTTTCTTTTGCTTCTTTTGATACAGTGGCTGATGTTCTATTGCAGAAAAATGGTGAAGGGTTGGAGAAACTTGTTTCCTTCTTCAGTAAGGCATTAAGGGATGTTGAGTTCAAGTATAAAATCATGAAAAGAAATCCTATGCCCTAGTGAGAGATCTCAAAGATTTCAGATTCTATGTCTTTCACTCGAAGGTAATTTCATATGTTCCTTCAGCCTCTATGAAGGACATTCTTATACAACCTGACATAGATGGTAGAAGGAGTAAATGGATTGCCAAGATCCTTGAGTTTGATCTGGACATAAAGCCCACAAAGTTAGTTAAAGGGAAAGGTTTAGCTAAGTTTTTGGTTGAATCCAATTGTAAGGCATTGGGGGTTAGCTTCATCAATTCTTACTCAGAAAATCAACAAGATGAGTTGTCCAACAAAATCTCTCGGGATGGTTTACCACTAGCAGAGTGCACCTGGTATAGAGACATTATATATTTTCTTCTAGAATTAAATCCTCCTGATGGAATAGGGAAGAGTAAGGCAAGATATCTAAATCTCAAAGAAGTCATATATTTCCTTATCCAGGTCTTGCATTGGAGGGACCCTCTGGGAGTGATTATGAGATGTGTAAACCCACAGGAGGCCCAAAGGGTTATGTTTGATTTTCATAGCAGCCTATGTGGGGGGCACCATTTCTGGAAGACCACAACCTAAAATATTCTTAGGTATGGGTACTACTAGCCCACCTTATTCACTGATGTCTGCAGAAAGGTCAGAGCCTGCATCAAATGCCAAAATTTCTCAGGAAAGTGGCAGCTCAAATATCTGCCACTAAAGCTTTTCAACAATGGGGGTTGGAATTCATTGGAGAGATTCATCCTCCTTCAAGTGGTCAGCACAGATGGATCTTGACTACAATAGATTATTTCACCAAGTGGATCAAAGTTATCCCCACTAGGAATGCTTCACATAAAGTTATCATCAACTTCCCAGAGGATATCATAGCAAGGTTTGGTTGTCCCAGTAGAATTGTCACTGATAATGTTGTGTATTTCAAGTCTAAGCCTCTAGTTAGGTTCTATGAGAAGTTTGAGATTTCACTGATTCATTCCACTCCCTATTATCCTCAAGGCAATGGACTGGCGGAGTCTTCCAATAAAAGTCTGATCAAGCTCATTAAAAGAATATTGGAAGATAATAAGAAGGCCTGGGATTCAAAACTTAAATTCGCTCTGTGGGTTGATCGAGTGACAACCAAGAGGTCATGGATGATTTTAGGGGATAAATTTTGCTCATGGTCTAATTTTCCATGTTTTTTCCAAAAACTAGATTCGCTATTTTAAAAATGATTCGCCCAAATTATATAGGATAAAATTATTTTACCTTAAAAATCACCAAAATTTTATAAAAACTATATAAAATCCTTATAAATTTGAATATTTTTACAAAAATATTGCCAAACATTTATAGTTGGAATATGAAGGATTAGTAAGATTCGCCAAGGTTTCTACATTTAAAAAAAATATCCATCGTTAAAATCATCCTTGCAAGAGGTCCTTAGGCACCTCCCCTTTTCAGCTTGTTTATGGGACAAAAACTATATTTCCCACTCAGTTGGATCTACCTGTAGCCAAATTATTTTAGGATTATGAATGGGAGCCAAATAATATGGTTAGAAGAATTCATCAACTGGTGGAAGTGAAACAGACCAGAGAGCAGGCAATGGATAGAGTCCATGATCAGCAGCAAAAGATCAAGCAGGCCTTTGACCGGAAGGTCAGAAAAAGGGAATTTGAGTTGGGAGATATAGTGCTTAAGTGGGATGCACCCAGGCAAGACAGAGGGAAACACAACAAGTTCGACACCCTCTGGATTGGGCCCTTTAATATCTTTGAATCATTCTTGAACAACACCTATAGGTTGCAGGATTCAGAGGGCGAATAAGTTTTTAATGGCCCAGTAAATGGGCATTTCCTGAAGAAATGTTTCATTTGATCCTTAAGTGGCTCTTCTGTTGTTGTAAATATTGTTTTATGTCTGTTTTCATTTTAAATAAGGGACTCCATAGCCCAACAACAAGACACTGAAGATGCAAAAAGAGTTCTCGGCAACCCACAGGGGGCGTGCCATCCCCCATGGAGCCATGGTTATTAATAGTGCAACAAAGAAATGATTTAAAAGAGGTCATTCAAAGAATTAAATTTCCCACGGATTTTTCTTCAAACATAAAAAATATCTTAATGAAGAAAGGAAAATTTGGTGGGGTAAAAACACATGATTGGCATACCTTCATTAAGGTAAAAAATTTTGTATACATATTTATATATATTGGCCTTATAGATCTTTTTTTTTTTTTCTTATCTACTTTGGTCAAAACAAATAATGATTCATTTTGTTGTTACAGTATGTTCTACTGCTATCTCTCCCAAACGACTTTGACAACAACGTCAAACAAGTTATATATGATCTTGGAAAATACATGAGGTGAGACGTAGTTGTGATTTATAAGAAAAATGTTCTTTCAAATTATTGGTGTACCTAATGACACATGTTTTACTTGTAATGTAATGTAATATATTATATTATGTTATGATGAAACATGTTTTTTTCGTGTGTCACGATCTCATGTAGATGGTTTTCATTGAAAGAAATCCATGAAGATGATATAAATTATTGGAAGAGAGAAATTCCTCGTCTAATGTGTGAAATGAAAAAGTATATACCTCCTACATTTTTCAATGCACAAGAACACTATGTCATACACCAAGTTGAGGAGATTGAAATTTTTGGATCTGTTCACACAAGGTCAATGTGGATGGTGGAGAGGCACTTGAAATCATTGAAGGCGTTGGTTAGACAAGAGCATGTCCTGAGGGTTCTATTGTGGAGGGATATATGGTATATCAATCCATGGTGTATATTAGTCAATATCTTCCTAAATTAGCAGTGCCAACTATGCATGCAGTGGATCGCATTTGGGATGTGAACTCCATCAAAAAATTTGAAGATTGGGAGCATCTGTTGGGGAAAGGTAGAATGAAAAAAATGAGAGGTAATATATTACTAATTGTGAAAATGTATATTAATAATACATGTAAAGTTTTGTTTTTGTGTATATGATCATACTCATTAATATATTAATATAATTTGTTTCATAAATTATAAATATTTATAATTACCTTCATATTGTACGTTATAACTAATATTTTATATTGGTGAATTATGTTTTTTTGATTCAGTTGCTCTAGAGTGGGATGCACTCTATTTATACATTGCAAACAATATTGACTAGATGAATGTATGGATTGAAAGATGTAAACAACATAATGGAGGTAGGTTATCATGGAAATGACTATCTGAATTGGTTAGGGAAGCTTGTCATAACGAAGATGCCAATGTTATGCAGAGGGAAATTGATCTATCATATGGTTTGAAAGATGGACAGGTAAGCAATTTCACCCATTTTATTTAGTTATTTTATATTATACTAATGTGACTACATGTGTACTGTATTTTTCAGATACTTTCGAAGTTATATAAATATATGTTAATTTAATAATTGATAATGCATCTTTTACATATCTGACATATTGCAGTTGAAACACCACAAGGCTATGTGGTGCAATGATCATAAATTTCGCATCAAACAATTGGATGAAACAAGGAAAACTTTTGATAGTGGGATAACTGCAGTATTCCAGGTTACTAATGTTTCCTCTAGGAGTGACATACATGCCTAAGAGTCTGAAAATAGATACTATGGGTATTTAAATGATATACTTGAGTGTGACTTTAATTCCTTCAAACTAGTTATGTTCGATGTCAAATGGTATAGGTTACAAATGCATGAAACTGATGAGGAAATAACTGTTATTCAACATGCCAATGGATTTCCAATGATTAAAACAACGATGTTTGAAAGAGGACACGATCGCTATGTTTTTCCAAGACAATGTGAATAGGTCTTTTACTCAAATGTTTCAGGTGAAAGGGATTAGTCATTTTTTGTTAGATATGATCCAAGAGGAAGGCCAATTAAGTATACTCATTTATAGGAAGAAGATGCTATTGCATATCAAGAAGATGATTCGACAGAATATCAGATAGAGCCAGAAGATCATGGAGGGTTGACAGATGAAGAAGGCGAAGAAGATCATGATCTAGGCATAGGAGACAATATTCCAATTCCTGATGATGATGTCGATGAAAATATGCTCAAAAATGACATTGATGATGATGATGATATCATCATTCCTTTCAAAATCATTTCAGCACCAGATGATGATACTGATGTCGAGTTCGATGAAGAAGATAAATATAGAGAATAAGGATGATTACACAGATGTTGAGGTTGGATTAGGTACATGACTATATAATATTTTAATTTGTATGCATTATTCTCTTAAAATAATTTACTTTTAATTTCATGGGTTAATTACATGTTTTTAAGTTTTATACGATGTTTTTATAGCCTAGGTTACATGTTGTTTAATTATTATTTGAAACCTAAAAATAGTTATCAATATAGTAAAGTACGTGGTAGACTAAAAATATCATTTAGAAACACATAATTTCATGTACCTTCATTAATTTTTGTTTTTGTAGTTTCTATGCATGAATATTATAAATAGGACGTTGCTTTCAATTATTTTATATTTTATAGATTGGGTTTTGGGGATCAATTGAGAGTGATGTGAGGGGGAGGGGAGGGTCTATGTGAGCTTGCACCTTCACGTGGTTGGCCTTGTTCAGTAGAGGATAAATTATTCTTGAAACCAAGAGAAGATCTTTCATTTTTATACCATGGTCAAGGACTACACCATTGTCAAGGAACGAGGAACGAGGAACAATTAACGAGGAATGAAAATTTCACGAGGACTAGACACCGACAACATGGACCTACGAATGGGGCCAACGTTGAAATTTTTTCAAACAGTTTCTGTATGCATCAAAATTTGTCATGGATAGACTATTGACATGCATTAACGATATGGGAGGGTTTCTGGACTCAAATTTTACTCACACACCCACTTTCTTCCATCATCAATTTATCATGGAAACCATATTAAACCCTATTTTTCATATGTTCTAGTAGATATGTTAAGGATTCCAAGTTTCATATTTGTATTTGACTTAAGGTCCAGCTAGCTTGCAAAGTATCAATTTGATATTTCAATTTGATAAACCAAATATGAAATGAATCCAAACATCATTTGATATCGTTGCAAGAGAGATGAATGTAAATAATCTTGCGGCGAATTTGCTATACTATCGATGAAAAAAGTTCATCGATAATTTTATGCCATTAGTATGTATTTTTGTACAAAAATAATGGATCTTGGGGAATACATCATGGTCAAGGAACGAGGAATGAGGAATGATGAACGAGGAACAAAAATTACACGAGGACTAGACATTGACAACATGGACCTGCGAATGGGGCCAACGTTGAAATTTTTTCAAATAGTTTATGTATGCACTGAAATTTGTCATGGATAGACTATTGGCATTCCTTAACGATATGGGAGGGTTTCTGGACTCAAATTTGAGTGACACACCCACTTTCTTCCATCATCAATTCATCATGGAAACCATATTAAACCTTATTTTTCATATGTTCTAGTAGATATGTTAATGATTCCAAGTTTCATATTTGCATTTGACTGAAGGTTCAACTAGCTTGCAAAGTATCAAATTGAGATTTCAAGTTGATAAACCAAATATGAAATGAAACCAATCATCATTTGATATCGTTGTTGTTAGTGCCAATTCTTGCAAGGGGGTGTTTCTCTCCGATTTTGGGCCCTTGGTGTAAACGCGTAGAAATGGGGTTTAAAAACCCATCAAATGCATTTTATTTAAAGGCCACCGTCATGAGCACCAAACGCAGCACACAGAAGGAGTCCATTTCAGGCTTAAAATCAAGAGAGCGGGTATTTGTTTTCAACGGCGAGGATCCATATATGGAACAGATTGACGATCATCGGGTTAGCTTGAGTCACAGAGTTGCACGAGGTTTAGTGCATGGGCTCATCTCTTATGGCCAAAGTCACGAAATGGTCATTCATGATTTTGGCTACATGGCACTTGATCAGGCTCGGTCGGCACTTAGGCTACCAAAACTTCAAAAAATAGGGGGTCTCTCTTCCACTGCATTGAAGAAACCCTGAAACGTGAAATGTGAAAAGATTTTTCGGCATTTCAGCTACCGGAACTTCAAAAGATAGGGGTTCTCTCTTCCACTACATCGAGAAACCCCGAAACGCGAAATGAAAAAATTCCTTTCAGCATTTCATCTACCGGAACTTCAAAAGACAGGGGTTCTCTCTTCCACTGCATCGGGAAACCCTAAAACACAAAATGCAAAAAGTCGTTTCAGCATTTCGGCTACCGAAACTTCAAAAGACAGGGTGTCTCTCTTCCACTGCATCGGGAAACCCTGAAACCCAAAACATGAAATGTAAAAGCCCCCCAGGATTCATTTCATCATTCCGGCTACTGAGACTTTGAAAGACAAGGGGTCACTCCTCCACTACATCAAGAATCACCGAAACCTGAAACGCAAAATGTAAAATCCTCCTTGAAGACAGTTGCATGGACCTATGGTTACATTGAGAGTGAAACCTAAAGATATGAAGGCTGGCCTCCAAGCTTTGGAAAAATGAGACGTGATCACTCTCTATGTGTTCAGCCTCAGCCACCCTCCATGGAATAAGTAGTTAATGAATATTGAGCAAGTGCTTGAGACCTCAGCTCAACCCATAAATGGAAGGCAAGGGAAGGGTCAGAAGCAGTCAGTTTGTGGTACTCCGATGGATAGTTTCCCTACAGAAGCCATGTCGTATGAAGCAGTGTTAGACAAGACGTTGTGTGTACAGTCTAAAGGAAGATCATGCACACGTGAAGCCTTAAATGAGGTAGCTTAGCTACCCTCCTGGGGCTAAGGAGGCAAATTTCTCTAGGTATATAGACGAAGTTTTGATATTTTGTGAAGTATGGATGGTAGAGCAGAGCTCCCGACTGTAATGTTTTAATGAAGCATTGGTCTTCCTAGCTATGTATCTGTATATGCAATTTCCTTGTTTAGTGTAAGGTAGCTCTCTTTTTCATCTTGTTTCGATCTCATACTAAAAGGGTTCATGATTGAATGATTCACATCAATCGTAGTGACTGTGTTATGATAAAGGATTTATTATAACTTTGTTATGTTCTTTTAGTGTTTTTACTTTTGAATATAAGAGGTTCTCGTGTTTAAAGTTTTATTCTATAGTCTGTTAGAATCTCGATGCCTATATCATCCCTTCACATTTCTTCACAAAAGTCTCCCTCCTACTCACCCTTATTACAACTTACTGCCTGAAGTTGAACCAAGATCTCACTTGCTTGTGCATGCCTGGCCTAGTTTCTGAGTTAGAACAATATTGTTCTAAGTTTACTTCCATTCATCACCCTTTATCAACAAATAGTGACATAAACTGATGGGCCTCAGGCTTACTCCTGCTGCAATCTAGGAGTGACTTCTGATGCCAACAGTCGCAAGAGAGATGAATGTAAATAATCTTGCGACGAATTTGCTATACTATCGACGAAAGTTTTTTTCCGATAATTTTGTGCCATTAGTATGTAATTTTGTACAAAAATAATGGATCTTGGGGACTACAAAATGGTCAAAGAACGATGAACGAGGAATGAAAATTGCATGAGGACTAGACACTAACAACATGGACCTACGAATGGGGCCAACGTTGAAATTTTTTCAAACAGTTTTTGTATGCATCGAAATTTGTCATGGATAGACTATTGGCATGCCTTAACGATATGGGAAGGTTTCTGGACTCAAATTTTACTCACGCACCCAATTTATTCCATCATCAATTCATCATGGAAACCATATTAAACCCTATTTTTCATATGTTCTAGTAGATATGTTAATGATTCCAAGTTTCATGTTTGTATTTGACTGAAGGTCCAGCTAGATTGCAAAGTATCAATTTGAGATTTCAAGTTTATAAACAAAATATGAAATGAATCCAAGCATCATTTGATATCGTCGCAAGAGAGACGAATGTAAATAGTATTGCGATGAATTTTCTATACTATTGACAAAAAAAGTTTGTCGATAATTTTATGCCATTAGTATGTATTTTTGTACAAAAATAATGGATCTTGGGGACTACACCATGGTCAAGGAATGAGGAACGAGGAACGATCAAGGAGGAACGAAAATTGCACAAGGACTAGACACCGACAACATGGACCTGCGAATGGAGCTAATGTAGATATCAACACTAATTTCGAAGAATGTTACAACATCTCGATTCTGATTTTCATACAAATGAGAAACCCTAGATGGTACGGGGAGAGTCATCATTTCTCTCTACTTCCATTGACCCCCTTGATGTTCGACATCATCACATATCCACATCATGATGGGTCTTACTTTACCACAATTGTAATTCCCAATTCCAGTTGAAGACCCCTAAGATTGATAGGACATCAATGCCATCAAGTATGAACACTTCTCACAGGTGTTCATTTCAAGGTCCATGGAAGGTTCTCCTTAGAACAATTATTTACTATTACCGATGCCCCTGAGGGTGATGCAGATTTCCCACTTGACCAATTCTTATGATTATAGTGTTACTAAGTAGCTTGTTTAGTCATTATGTCTAGACAATATCCCTAAGCATTTTTTCTGGTATTGTAATCATTTATGTTTATGACATGATCATGGGGCATGCCCACCTTGTTTGTACAAAATTCATTCTATTTCTAGGTATGATTGTGTTTTTCTAGGTGGATCTTCCATTTTTCCTCCACAAGACTTCCTTGTTTCCTTGGTATATTTCTCTCTCTCTCTCTCTACCAAGAATCAGTGCACATGAAAAAGCAACCAATGATGTATTTCAGCTATACATATTCTCCTAACCTCACACATTAGGTGGCATCTGTTAGCATCATAAGTCACTCCTGTATTGCAGTAGGAGCAGAGCCCAAAGCCCATCAGTTTATGTCACGATTTGTTTATAAAAAGGGGTGATCGAATGGAATTTAACTCAAAACAATGTTGTTCTAACTCCGAAACTAGGCCAGGCATGCATGGGCAAGTGAGGTCTTAGACAAACTTTAGACAGTGATTTGTAGTAAGGGTGAGTAGGGCGAAGACTTGTATAAGAGAACTGCAAAGGTCTGTCGTAAACATCAGGCCTCTAACAGACTATAGGAGAAAACATCTAAACGCAAGATCTTCTTACATTCAAAAAAGAAAACTGGAGAATACAACAATGCAACAATAAATCTTTTATCGTAACATAATTGCAATAATTCATGTGAATCAGTCAATCAAGAACTTCCTCGGTATGAGATGAAAACTAGATGGGATAAGAAAATTGTCTATCATTAAACAAGAAATCTTACATACAGATGCATAACCAGAGAACTAGAGACATCTACTAAAACTTTACAATTGGGAGCTTTACTCTACCATCGATTCTTACAAAAATGGCAAAAATGCCTACATATACTCAAAACAACAACAACAACAAAAATAAGATGCTGCATTAAAAACATTATGTCTGCATGTCTTCTAATAGTCTGCGCATGCAGACTTTGGCCGATCGTGCACCCAAGACAGATGCTATCATATTTTGGATTGTCTTGCTGCAGATGAATTGACCAACTCTAGTCATTTGCTGGACTTTCTTTTTATGGCGGAGATGATGCTCAACCACCAGCAACAACCACAATAATTGCATTATTGGGACTGGGGACAACCTCGGTCAACTTTTCCTTCTGGGACATGGAGGTCTCCTAATGGTGCCACCTGGATCAGCTGAACGGTCTCTCTTTGGATGTTGCTTCGCTGGACTGCTGTGAGGGAACCCTATGGCGGATGTGAAAAAGGGTATGATGGGAGCGATGGCGTCAACACTGTGGAGGTGATGGAGAGGAAATGGGAGCTCTGACATAAGATGAGGAATGCCACACGGTATGAATAGGAAAGAGGAGGAAGGTGTGTGGAGTGCAGGGGTCACATGGTAGGAGACGAGAGGGCGATGAGCTGAGGAGGGATCATGTGGATGGAAAGAGGGAAGTTGGACAGATGATGGGGGAAGAGGGTGGCAGTAGGTGGAGAACAGGTGGAAACCAGGAGGACGACTCAGACAGTGACACAATAGGAAGGGGGGCCTGCTAGAGTGAAATTCCATTCTAGACCCTGCCCCCCCCTCCATTAAAGGTAGAACCGATGGTGGGGTCCAGAATTCAATACAGACTGTAGATATAAGCGCTGAGACTTGGGCCCTCCATATGCACACATACATTATCTCTGATTCCGGACCCCCCTTCTCTCGTTAAATCCAGAATGACGGAGGGGGTGAGGAATTGGACCTTGTCCATAAATTTGAGTGCCTATATCACGACTGTCCAGATCTGTGCCCTCTTTAAAATAAACGTGTCTGAGCCTCACTGTTGGATGAATGGCTGATATGACCTCGACACTTTTATCATGAAAATCCTAAAGGGCCCCACTTGTGGCTGAGCTATTGCACTGTGTGTCCTTCATATGGACGGTCAAGATGGTATTTGATTTTAGAAGAGGGTTGCCTCTATTACCAGGCTCACTTGACGTGACCGGGTGCTAGGACCATAGGCTTAGCTTCAAAGGTGCTTATCGGCATTTCGGGGTTCATGGTTTCGATATGTGAGATGACGAGGGAATTTTACCCTTAGAACTTCCGAATGTCGATATGCCGACGTGACTAGATCTTGCGCCATGCGTCACTGGATCGGACGACCCAGATTTAGTCTTGAAATATAGGTGCTTTCTCTGATGCTATATATCGGGTAACTTGGTATCCCCGAAATCCCGATGACTTTTGATATGCTTCGTCGCTTGATCCTTGCCATTGAAATCAGACTGCTCGCTCACTTGATTTAAGCCCGAAATGGACTTCTTCTATGAGCTGCGCTTGGCACTTATGGCTGCAGCCTTTGAATAAAACTCATCTGACCGGTTTTCAAAACCCCACTTCTATGAGTTTACATGAGAGGCCTAATATCAGAGAGGAAAACACCCCTATACAAGAAATGTTTCTAACATTAGGCTCCATGGGGGATAGATTCATCCCTGTGATGCTCTAAGGACTCATTTTGCAGTTCCAGTGCCTTGCTATTGGGCTATGGGGTCAAGCTCAAAACATCCCGCTGCTAAAAATACAGGCTGAAAATTGAAGCAAAACAAACTAAGCTACATGCTCAAAGGAGCTTATTTATATACAGTCCTAATGCTAATAAAATATTTTACATGGGGGTAGGTGAAAGAAGACTTCGACCATAGCCATTCAAGCAGCTTCCTGGATAGAAGCTCCTTCCTTCTGTCGATGATCACCAGTATATGGTGTAATTGTGACAGTAGAGAGGCTACACTCTTCAACTTCTACTCACAGGCTAAAGTTGATATGAAATAGGGTGGCTCCAAGGCATAAAGGACATGCCACTCCATGTATTTGCTGACAGGGTCATAGAATGAGTGGTGAATTTCAGAAAATTGGCGACAGGCAGCCTCCTCTGCTACACAATTGTTCACATGTCGCTGAATATCACCGACAAGCACAGGTGAGTGGAAAACTGTCGTAGGCTCACTGATCTCAAGTAGTGGCTGCTCGCCAACTGGATCTGGATGAAAGGCAGACTACTCCTCTGGTTCTTCTCCTTGGCTCTCCCCGGGGTGAGATTCATAATCATCATAAAAAGGTTGGTCATTCTGATCAACAAAAGGTGATGTGGGGTTCTGATGCTCCTCTTCCACAACTACTTGCTCATCGTTTTGATCTAAGACAACAAGCTCATCAAGGGAAAATGTTAATGCATTTACGAAATCTTCAATAATCTCCTCGAAAGAGCCATCTAGAACATCTTCCTTAGAGACTGGAAAATCCTCCCCATTGTCCTTAGATTCCAACTTTGCACATTGTGAAATGGGAGGTATCGCCTGCTCCATTAGTTCACTCAGAGAATCTTCTTCCAAGGCTGGATAATCCTCTGCACAGTCTTCAGAATTCAATCTTTCTAATTGGGCAGAGAGATATTTCACCTGCTCCATCAGCTCACTCAGGGAATCCTCTTCCCCCCTGGGATGTTCATCGCTTTCATAACCTACCTCTGATGCAGATGAATGGGGAGAATAAAGGACTAAGTTCTGATCCAGGTCATTAGGATCATCTCCACAGCTTGTGTCAGAAACAACTTCATCTCGCATATAGTTGCGGTATACCCCACAATAGTTATGACAAATTGACTCAGAGGGATACAACTTCTGACAATAGGCGGTGAAAGTTGCATGGAATCCATTGAGTGAAGAAATTCTAGCAGGGGGTAAAGAATGATACCATTTATGCGCATCCCCTACAAACGCGAACATGAACATCTTCAGTAATACATCCTCATGATGTATCTCCCACTGACGCATGAGTTCATGAAACTCATTGAGGTGCTGAGTAGAGTTGTCCTCTTCACATTTTCCAAATATGGGAAAATAATCACCCCATTCATTCAGAGAGGGGACAACATTAGGAAAACCAGGAATAGCAGAAAAATTAAAAGGAGCAAACCTAGGAACAAGGATTTTCTCCATATCGAACCAGTGGAGTCACCAATTGATCCTTGAATCATGGAGTCACCAGGTGAAATATGCGCAACTTCGAATGTGTCTTGTCTTTGTTCACCATCAAAGGCAATATCCTAACATTGTTGTTACCCCAGGAAGCTTCTCAGGCTGAGAAAGAAGCTACAGAGACCTTCTCGAGAAAGCTCCTTAGGGTCAGCTTTCATGTGTGCTAATAGTAGCCACAGCTAAAACAGTGATGTGGAAACCTTGCAGTCACCACAGTGGAGTCACCAGGTGCACAGTAGAAATATTGAAGGGCTATGATGTCTGATGCACCTTCAAAATCAGAGGCTCAATGTCGTTCTGCCCAGGGAAAATTTTCAACTTCGTCCCCGACAACGGCGCCATAAATGTTAGCGTCAGAAGTCACTCCTGGATTGCAACAGGAGTAGAGCCCGACGCCCATCAGTTTATCTCACGATTTGTTTATAAAAATGGGTGATAGAATGGAAGTTAACTCAAAACAATGTTGTTCTAACTCTGAAACTAGGCTAGGCATGCATGGGCAAGTGAGGTCTTAGACAAACTTCAGACAGTGAGTTGTAGTAAGGGTGAGTAGGGGGAAGACTTGTATAAGAGAACTGCAAAGGTCTGTCATAAACATCAAGTCTCTAACAGACTGTAGGAGAAAACATCTAAACGCAAGATCTTCTTACATTCAAATGCAGAAAACCGGAGAATACAACAATGCAACAATAAATCCTTTATCGTAACATAATTGCAATAATTCATGTGAATTAGTCAATCATGAACTCCCTCAGTATGAGATGAAAACTATATGGGATAAGAAAACTATCTGTCATTAAACAAGAAATCTTACATACAAATGCATAACCAGAGAACTAGAGACGTCTACTAAAACTTTACAATCAGGAGCTTCTCTCTACCATCGATGCTTACAAAAATGGAAAAAATGCCTACATATACTCAAAACAACAACAACAACAAAAACAAGATGCTGCATTAAAAACATTATGTCTGCATGTCTTCTGATAGTCTATGCATGCAGACTCTGGCTGATCGTGCACCCAAGATAGACGCTATCAGATTTTGGACTATCCTGCTGCAGATGAATCGACTAGATTTAGTCCTTTACTGGACTTTCTTTTTATAGTGGAGATGATTCTCAACCACCAACAAAAACCACAATAACTACTTTCTTGGGACTGGGGACAACATCGGTCAACTCTGCCTTCTGGGACATGGATGTCTCCTAATGGTGCCACCTGAATCAACTAAATAGTCTCTCTTTGGATGCTGCTTCGTTGGACTGCTACGAGGGATCCCTATGGCGGATGTGAAAAATGGTATGATGGGAGAGATGGCATCAACACTGTGGAGGTGATGGAGAGGAAATGGGAGCTATGACATAAGCTGAGGAATGCCACGTGGTCTAAATAGGAAAGAGGAGGAAGGTGTGTGGAGTGCGGGGGTCAAATGGCAGGAGACAAGAGGGCGATGAGCTGAGGAGGGGCCATGTGGATGGAAAGAGGGAAGTTGGATAGATGACGGGGGAAGAGGGTGGCAGTAGGTGGAGAATAGGTGGCAATGGGGAGGACGAATCACACAATGACACAACATGAAGGGGGGCCTGCTAGAGTGAAATTCCATTCCAGACCCCCCCCTCCATTAAAGGCAGAACCGATGGGGGGGTCCAGAATTTAATACAGATCGTAGATCTAAGTGCCGAGACTTGGGCTGTCCAGATGCGCGCATACATTATCTCTGATTCTGGACCCCCCCCCCCTCTCGTTAAAGATAGAATGACAGAGGGGGTGCGGAATTGGACATTGTCCATAAATTTGAGTGCCTGGATCATGACCATCCAGATCTGCGCCCTCTTTAAAATAAATGTGTCCGAGCCTCGCTGATGGATGAATGGCTGAGATGACCTCAGTGATTTTATCATGAAAATCCCAAAGGGCCCCACTCGTGGCTCAACTATTGCGCCACATGTCCTTCAGATGGACGGTCGAGATGGTATTTGATGTTAAAAGAGGGATGCCTCTTTTACCAGGCTCACTTGACGTGACTGGGTGCTAGGACCATAGGCTTAGCTTCAAAGGTGCTTATCATCATTTCGGGGTTCGGGGTTTCGATATGTGAGATGATGAGGGACTTTTACCCTTCAAACTCTCGAATGTCGATATGTCGACGTGACTAGATATTGCAACATGCATCACTGGATCAGACGACCCAGATTTAGTCTTGAAATATAGGCGCTTTCTCTGACGCCATATATCGGGTAACTTGGTAGCCCTAAAATCTCGATGACCGTTGATTTTCTTCGTCGCTTGATCCTTGTTGTTGAAATCAGACTACTCGCTCACTTGATTTAATCCTGAAATGGACTTCTTCTGTGAGCTACACTTGGCGCTTATGGCTACGGCCTTTGAACAAAACTCATCTAACCGGTTTTCAAAACCCCACTTCTATGCGTTTACACCAGAGGCCTAAAATCGGAGAGGAAAACACCCTTATACAAGAAATGTTGCTAACAACATCTATTATCACCTAAAAAGTGCTCATAGAGCTATATTGGTGATCACCAAAATGGTAATTAATACAATACACCAAAGTGTTAACTTGTGGCATTAATACATTATACTCAACAAGGCACTAAAACTATGTAAAGTGGGCTTTTTATGCATCTGTGTGACTTTGTAGTCTATATTTTGTGCAATATGCATGTGTTTGCATGTTTGTTTCTTCAAAATCCACATAGATCCTCTTGAGGTGAAATCTCACCAACATTTGGTGCATTTATTGCAAAAAATCTGATCAGGATTACTCATAAGATGAGGTACATCACAATTTTGATCTCTACGCCATTCAAAGTTGGTACCTTAGTGGTTCCATGTCCACTCAAGACATGGGGAACCACATCCAAGTGGCATGCTTTCACACTTGGAGAAACATATTATGAATCTTGAAGAAAACTTATAAATAGAAACCATGTGTATGCATTTCAAGGATAGAATTTCATGCTTGTTATGCTACTCAGATGATTCTTGGAGAACCATATTTCCCAAGTTATCATTATTGCAACCATATAAACTCAAATCTTTTGCATTGATTTCTCCCCTTGGGAGAGATCTTGCACACTTCTTGGTTCAAAGAGAGAGATAAAATGTCCCAAGGAACAACAAAGGACCCTTCCAAGGAGGTGAGGAGAGGCCAGTTGCTTCCTTCAATCCTCTACAGTGTATTTACATGGTCTTACCATTGGTATATATTTCATCTTTGCTTGCATTTGATAGAGTTATTTTTATTCCCATGCTCTTTGTATTTCTTTTTCTTTTTCTTTATCTATCTTGCAATGGTGATTTATGTATATGGATTAACTCTAACATATTGACTATACTGTAGCTTCAACCTAGCTTACACAAATGGTTGTTTTTCTCACCAAAGTGGCTAATGCAACCAAACAATGTCTCCACATTTTCATATGCCTTATGTTACCTATGGTCACATTCCTATCCAATTCCAAGGCATAGACGGCATCATCACAATAGCTTCAGACTAGTCACAACATAGTTGTAAAAGGAAAGCTCACAATGCACAAATTTTACAAAAAACAAGTACAAAGTATCCAATTTTCACCATTTATTAGGTATGTAATCATATGTCAATGGAACAGGTTTGCAACCATTAGAACTTGTGTTGTGAAAAATTGAATATGCACAACCAACTTTGCCAAGTCTATTGAAT